>QLOM01001034.1:0-14416 GCA_003313785.1 Termitomyces sp. MG148
CCTTTTTTTGTAAGAAATTGGCAATTCAGAAATGGTATAACAGCTTTCTTTTACTCTTTTTCCAATGGAAACATCTTCCAGTGCCAGCAGTGAAAATGAAGGCAACAGTGTGAATCGGAGAGCCAGCTCATTCGGCCATGCTTCACTGATGGCAATTTGATGCTCATCCAGTCAAAGACAATCAAGATGGACACTTCAGATTAGTAGAAAACGCATGATCTACTTTTCCAGGAGATGAAAGTTAGCACGGTTTAATCAAGGTCAAATCATTCTTCTGACCTTATCTGATCATTGTCACTTGTACCACTTCCACTTGACAATAAATTTCTGTCAAGCCATTTCCGACTCGGAGCATCAGAGCGTCATTATGTCATGGTCATACTGCATGTGCCGGACATGCCTTCATCTTGACTTTCCAATATACATATATGTGCAGCCTGGGTCTAATTTGACATGAGGCCTAAGTCTGTGGAAACGTAAAGCCAAAGTCCAGACGAACCAATTGCAGTGACTATGATCATCTGACAAACACCGAAAGAGCACATCTTGGCAGCAGTAAGATTGCTGCAAATCCGGCTGACACAAAGAATGTAAAGATCTGGAGAGTATGTCGTTCACATATTGTGCAGTCCCTTGGGATGTTAAACGCATTGGAAAAGCAACGAGAAATGGCATTTTCAACAAAAAGCTTCCACCTGGAACTTGCCATGTGAAATGATTTCAAGATATATTGGGCAATGGATATGTGCTATTCAATGATGGTGCCTTTTCCCAGGAAACCAAACCTTTTGGTCTCTCACAATTCGGAATTGTGCCCACCGAAACCATTAAACTTGCATAAAGGCATGCGCTTTGCCAAAGTCACATATAATCAACCACGCCTCATCCTTGCTCTCTCAACCAATGTTCACCCACTTTTATGCAGGCTACAAGCCCTCCCAACTGAGTCCTGCTACGTATGATCATAATGATAGCCAACCCCATGGGACAGATCTGATAGGTGCCTATATGGGACCATTGATGGCAATGATGCAAAATGGTGCGCCATTTCACTGGCGGCCGTTGCACCAGTGCTGCTTCAAGATAGTGAAGCAGATTTGCACAAAGACGCCAGTAATATGGCCAATTGATCCACGCATTCCAGAGCCTATCTGGCTCATCTGCAATGCGTCAAAGACTGGTGTTGGAGCAATGTTTGGGCAAGGGCCCACTGTCAGAGGGTGAACGCGCCTCACCTACCAGTAGAGACGCGTCCATCACGTGGGTTTGGCTACGCCGCTCTCAAATATGTTTTTCTTTGTTTGCCATACCTCAGTTTGTTCCACAATCTGCGTGCGCAAAACTGAGTCACATTGGTTTTTGTCTAGCCAATATTGACATCTTGCACAACGATCTTTGAAGGTTATGGGCCCCGTTGCCTGACACTTAGATCAAGACCAGATGAACTCAAAAGGAAACATACGCCTTCCACTTCCAGCTGCAAAAACCTGCCACTCGTTTATTCCGAGATCACCCGGATCACTCCTGGACCCACACCCACATTTCACATCCACGCCACACGCCACGCAATGTCAGAAGCCACAGCATGCCCAACACTCACCGGGCCTGACAACTTCCAGATATGGAAGATCAGGATTATGGCCAAGCTCCGGCAAGAAAAGGTATGGGACGGAGTTATATCCTCCCCCCCCAGAGGTGGCATCATCTCCAGGTGCCCCAGTTATCTACCCAGATGTATCCACACCTTCACATACTGAAAACTGGTCCATTCATGACTCAAAAGCCGCTGGCATCATTGCATACGTGTCTGATCGACTCGCACTCGAAGTTGGTGAACTAAAGCATGCCAAGGACATGTTTGACAAACTCGTGAAGATCCACGAGGATACAAATGTTGGTGTCAGCACGTTCTACACCTTCATCTACATGCTCAACCTCAAATGGGACAGATCCCCTTCCATGCTGAGCAATCACATCTCTGCAATCTCGGCCGCAGATGCAAAACTCACTGCCATGAAGAAGCAAATCGATTGTGAATTCCTTGCATTCATCCTTCTCCAATCTCTTCCCGATGACAATGTATGGGAGTCATTCCGTGCCACCGTCCTGAACTCCCTAGCTCCTGGGAAGGCAGTGTCCTTCTCTGACCTTGCAGACCGTTTGACATTCACGGCTACTGCACAGCATGGAGCTTCCTCCGACACCGCCCTGAAAGCTGATGTAAACACAAAACAAAAGTCCAAATCAAAATCAGAACTTTGGTGTGACTTCCACAAGTCCACCACCCACAACACGTCCGACTGTCGCACGCTGAAGGAGAAAAAGAAAGGAAAGAAGAAAGGAAAGGCAAAGGCAAATTGAGCTAGTCACGACTCAGGATCCAATGATGGAGATTCAGATGGGGTAGAGAGCGACTCAGGCAGGGAAACAGCAGGATATTCAAATACCAAATCTACCCGTGTTTCTAAGGCTTTAATGTCACGCATTTTGGCTTACGTCGGAAGCAATTCAAAAGATCTCACCTCCTCAAATACAATTGCAGATTCTGGAGCTTTGGCACACATGACACCACACCGTGAATGGTTCAAGTGTGGCATCTTCAAAGAACTGAGCCCACCACGGAAGATCCACTTCGGGGATAACTCACACATTGAAGCCACAGGGATCGGCACCATTACCCTCAAATGTAAAATCGATGGCACCACCAAGACCACTGAACTCAAAAACACACTCTATGTACCATCCTTCCAATTAACTCTTGTGTCGATACGCCACCTTGACAGAGCAGGCTACTACACTGTGTTTAAAAAGGGAATGTGCAAAATAAAAACCTCAAAAGGGCGAAAGACCGTTCTCACCGGATCTCACAAAGGGGACTTGTATCATCTAAACATCTCGTCCGCCACGCATGCCTTAGCTTCCATCAACATCAACGTACTCCACCGTTGCCTTGCCCATGCCTCGCCAAATTGCCTGATACAAATGGTGAATGGCGGCCACATTGAAGGCATCGACAAGACAACTGGAAAGCCTAAATTTTGCAAACCGTGTGTCCTAGCCAAATCAAAAAAACTCCCCTTCAAACACAAAGGCCAAAATGCAACTCACCTGTTCCAAATATTACACTCGGATGTCGGTGGACCTGTAAATCCGGCGGACAGACATGGTAACAGGTACTGGATCTCGTTCATCAATGGCTACGCACGTTTCCCTTGGGTATACTTCATGAAAAATAAAAGTGAAGCTCTTCTGCGTTTTTGTGAGTTCAAAAAGGACATTCAAGCACATTTGGGCGCCAAGATAAAGGAACTGCACCTTTCAGAGAACTTTATAGACTTTTTCCAATCAGACAATGGAGGAGAATATACTGGAAAACTGTTCCAGGAGGAATTGGGAAAATCTGGCACTGTACATCTCACGATGGCGCCTGACACACCTGAACAAAATGGCTTAGCTGAACAAATGAACCAGACACTTGTGAACACTGCCACAGCCATGCTGATTGAGTCCAGACTCCCAAAATCCTTCTGGTCAGATGCAATGCAAATGGTAGCCACAGTCATTGGAAGGACCTCAGCTGCTGGACTGCGGGGAAAGGTTCCCTACACCATGATATTCAATAGAAAGGTTGACATCTCATGGTTCAGACCGTTTGGATCCATGGCTTACGCACTGATTCCAAAAGACAAGCGGGATGGAAAGTTTGCAGACAAGGCCCGAAAAGCAATTTTAATCGGCTACACCACGGGAAAGAAAGCATACAAACTTCTGGATATAAAATCACAAAAAGAATTCAGCAGTCGGCCATGTCCGGTTTGATGAAGATCCCCACTCACCCTTTGAAACTACGACCCTCAAAGATGACAACACATCCACATCAGAACAAAGGTGGGAACCAAATCTCTTGCAACCAATGCAAAACAAGGCTTCTGCAAGCCAATCCGCTGAGGAAAGCTCATCTGACAATGAATCAACTTACGGTGAGGACCCACAGTCAGTGGGAGAACATACACCTGAACCCCCTGAAATCAAAAGCAAATATCACACACCAAATTGATCTCCAAGCCCATCCCCACCTTGGTCACCTGAAGTAGCACCCAAGAATACGCCTTCAATCCAGATATCACCTGCTACTACTGCCCAAAAACGCAAACGATTGTCTGACCAAAGCTCAGAAGCCCCAGAGTCAGTGGGAGCTCCCACAGAGTCAATGAAAGGACGTCCGACGCGTGTAAGAAAAGCTGTTGTTCGAGACGCCGACTATCAGCAAGCCATTTAGCTCGAGGAACAGTGCAAAGAGAGTAACAGGGCAGAGAAGCGCCCACGCACCTCACAAACTTCTCCAACCTCGCAATCCAAAGAGACTCATCACACACTGCTAGATGTGCAAGCACATGCGGACGATCCTGAAATGAGTGATCTAACAGACATATCAGGGTCAGAAGAAGATGAAGAAGTCTACTTCGCAGGTGTGCCCCAGAGCGGGCCGTCCAAAAATCCACTACCATGGAATGCCAGAGAAGCTTTTGAGGGCCCAGATAGCAAACACTGGAAACCAGCCCTTCAAGAGGAACTGCAAAACCTAATTGACAACGACATATTCAAAGTGGTGCCAACACCCAAGGGGGTAAAGCCAATTACCTCAAAAATGGTATACCGCGTCAAATATGATGCAAATGGAAATGTCGAGCGGTATAAGATACAAATTGTTGCTCGTGGCTTTACGCAAGTCGAAGGTGTGGACTATAAAGAAGTTTGGGCACCAGTGGCCAACCTTGAATCAATACAAGTCATTCTTGCATTGGCTGCAAAATACAACCTTGAACTAGATCAAATGGACGTAGCAACAGCCTACCTGAATGGGGAACTCCAAGAGGAACTCTACATGACCCCTCCAGACGGTGTCAAAATCCCTCTCGGATACTGTTGGTGCTTGAAACGTTCTCTGTATGGCCTGAAGCAAGCTGGTCGCACCTGGAACCTGACATATAAACGTCAAAACCTGTCTCTACGTCTACCAAAAAGGGGACAAAGTTTGCTTCCTGGTGGTGTATGTCGACAACTTCATCCTTGCAGCAAACTCACACCGTTTCCTTGATGATGTCAAGCACCAACTCTCAAATGCGTTCAAAATGCGTGACCTTGGAGCAGCCACCTACATTCTGGGCATCCAGATCAAGTGCAATTGAAAAGCACGCACCATCAGTCTAAGTCAGCAACAATACATCAAAACAGTCGTCGAGCGATGCGGTATGTCAAATTCCAAGCCAACCTGGACTCCTATGGCCACAAGCTCCAAGCTTACTTCTGAGGACCCTGACGACAATGCCACAATCACCAAGATGGAAATTGGGGGTAAGCGGTTGACTTACTCTAGTGTGGTTGGATCCCTCATGTATGCCATGATGGGAACAAGGCCCGACATTGCATACGCAGTGGGAGTACTCGGGCGCTTCAGCGCAAACCCAAAGCGCCAACATTGGACCGCAGCTAAAAGGGTCTTGCGCTATTTAAATACAACTAGCGACATGGAGCTGCGATTTGACGGTAACGACATAGGGATGGACATGTCTTTCCACAGATACACAGACGCTGACTGGTCAGGAGACTACGACACCTCTCGTTCGACATCCGGATACGTATTCATCTCTGTTTGCGGTGCCATTGGCTGGGCAAGTAAGCGCCAGACTATGGTTGCCCTCTCATCCACTGAATCGGAATACATTGGTCTATGCTACGCAGGACAGCACCTTGCATGGCTTCGGACATTCTTTGAGGACATAGGCCATGCTCAAAAGGGGCCGTCAGGCTTATTATGCGACAATCAAGCCGCAATCATTCTCACAAAAGAAGCCCAGTACCGGTCCTGGACAAAGCATATCCAGCGCAAGTTCCATTACTTGCGAGACAATCTGGTTACAAAAGGCGAAGCAGTCGTGCGATACGTGCCCACCGAGGATATGGTGGCCGACATCTTTACCAAGGCACTCCCCCACGATAAGCACTGGAAGTTCTCTAAGGCAATGGGACTATGCCTCCCCACGAGTGGAAGTGTCAGAGGGTGAACGCGCCTCACCTACCAGTAGAGACGCGTCCATCACGTGGGTTCGGCTACGCCGCTCTCAAATATGTTTTTCTTCGTTTGCCATACCTCAGTTTGTTCCACAATCTGCGTGCGCAAAACTGAGTCACATTGGTTTTTGTCTAGCCAATATTGACATCTTGCACGACAATCTTTGGAACCCACCTGGCAGAGCTCTTGACTGGCAGGATTGATGTCAAAAAAATTCACGGCAGCACAGCAGAATTACGCGGTGCACAAGCTGGAGATGCTTGCAATCTTAGAGGCCCTCCTAAAATGGGAGGATAAATTAATGGGCTATAAGATCCATATCATAACAGATCACAAAGCCCTAGAGTTCTTTAAGACACAGGCACATCTTATGCCTAGACAGCGGCCGTGGATTGACTACCTGTCATGATACCAATTTGACATCACCTATGTGAAGGGTGAATTGAATAAGGTAGCGGATTGCCTGTCTTGAAACTTCAAGAGTGATGAGCAAGGGGAGGTGCATCCTGCGGGGGAATATGTGAATGCGGACTATTGCATGGATCCCAAAGACAAGGACTTGCTAGTCCATTGGTTCTGTGAGGTGAAGGAACATGTTGTGGAGGTCAGAGCCATGAGGGCTCAGGAACTGAAATGGAGCACACAGCTTCAGGAGCAGACAGAGGAGGGAGAGATGCAGGCTCAGCAGTTAGCAGAGGCTGTTGGCAGAGAAGAGCAAGAACATTCAATCGTTAGTGATGTTGTCCAGATGGATAAGGAGGTTCTACCGCAGCCAGCAAGTAGAGCGGACGTGGGGTTTCTGCAGCAGGTGGCGTACAGATATGCAACAGAACAAGTGGCATTGGAGGTTCTCTGCCATCTGGGGGATCACCCACGGTTTGTTGTTGATGGTGAGCTATTGTTTATGACAGACTTGCGGGGGACCAGGGTGCTGTGTGTACCTGAGATGCCATCGTTGATTACAACTATCCTGGAGCAAGCCCATCAAGTGGTGGGCTCTTTTGGGGGCCAGCGTACGCTGGGGTACCTCTGCCAGTGGTTCTGGTGGCCAAGGTTGGCCGTGGATACAAGCAAGTTCTGCTTGATGTACGTGCAATGCCAACGGTCAAAGACATCAAACCAGAGGCTGCCAGGGAAGCTGCATTCTCTGCCTATACCAACAAAGCCATGGGATTCAATAGGGATGGACTTTGTAGGTCCCTTTCCAGAATCCCGTGGCTACAACTACCTATGGATAGTGATCTGTTGTATGACCAGTATGGTCCACTTGATCCCAGTCAACACCACAACTACAGCAAAGGAGCTGTCATGGGTGTATCTGTGGGACATAGTCAGGCTACATGGCCTTCCTAGATTGATTGTGAGCGATCAGGACACAAAGTTCACCTTGCAGTGGTGGAGGGAACTTCATTGACTCAAGGGAGCAAAACTGCTCATGTCAACGTCATTCCACCTCCAGATGGATGGGCAGACCAAGTGGGCCAACCGCAGTGTGGTGCGCCTGGACCAGAGGGATTGGGTGGACCAACTGCCCCTGATGGAGTTTGCCATAAATGCAAGTATATTGGAGACAATGGGGTATGCCCTGCTCGAGCTGAACAGCGGGTACATGCCCTTTTTCATGCGTGAAGTACGCAGCGATGGTCAGGCACATGATGGAGTAAAAGCATTTGTGTGGCAGGTGCTGGCCAATCTGGCCACGGCTCATGATGCAATAATTGTGGCGTGGGTATTCCAGACGTGCAAGGAAAATGAGCGCTGGAGGGAGGAGCCTGTAAGGGCAATCTCCAGAGGTTGCGGCTAAGTCACACAACTGGCAGAGGGGAATCCAAAGTTTATTAGAGACAGTACAATATGACAGGAAATACAACTAATCACCTGGCAGAGGGAAATCCAAAGAGAACAAGTCTGAGGATCCCTCTGCCATGGCACAGCACATCAGCGCAAGTGAAAGAGGCATGAAAATGACTGTACAGTACTTTTCAGAAGGCACAAGAGCATCCCAGAGATCTTTGGGAATCCCTGGAGAACTCTAGGAACCAAAAAAGGAAGTTCTGAAAATAGAAGTCCACTGACATCACTCCCCCTCTAGGGTGCAGCATCTTAACGCACTGGGTATAACAGTTTGCAAATAACGCAGTCGGTTGGAGAGATAGGGTAGAGGCCACAGATGACTTGGGGCACCATGGAATGGTTGTGGTGGAAGTCTCAGACAAGGGCAGGCACATGAACATTTTTTGGCAGGTTCCCAGGAGTTGTCTTTGATACCGTAGCCCTTCCACTTGACCTTGTACTGTAGTTTGCACCGGAATACACGGCTGTCCAGGATCTTCTCTACTTTGTACTCCATTTTGTTGTTGGCAAGGATGGGAGACAGCAGAGGAGGAGCTTGTTGGCTGGGGATGGAATTGTCTGGGGTGGTCAAGAGCTTAACCATGTTGAAGACTGGGTGCAATCAACGCATCCCAGCAGGCAGCCAGAGTGCAAGGGGTCCAACCTGTCACTTGACCACGTACGGGCCCAGTTGTCAGTGCGAGAGCTTCTGCAATGGTCAAGTGGTTGCAATGTCAGAGGTGTCTAGGTAGATGCGGTCTCCAGGCTTGTACTGGGGAGCTGGAGTCCATCCTCGATTGTAGTACCAAGCCATGTCATCCTTTGCCTTGGTCAGCATGGCCTTTACCTCTTCCTGTGCCTTCTGCATGCAATCAACAAAGTCGTTGACCGACTCATTTTCTGATCAGTGTGCATGGAGTTTGAAGCCCATCCAGGGGTGTTGGCCAGTGTTGAGGAAGAACGGGGAGACCTGCATGGATGCATGGACATGGTTGTTGTACTGGAATTCTGCCTTGGGGAGGAGCTTGTCCCAGTCATCCTGACATTCATTGCAGAACAGCCAGAGGTACTGTTCTAGCTCCTGGTTGACATGCTTGGTCCATCCATTGGACTGTGGGTGGTAGGCAGTGGACATGTGGAGCTTAACGTGTAGGAGATGGTAGAGCTCTTGGGTGAAGTCCACTACAAACTGCAGGCCCTGGTTGGAGACGTAGGTGTCGGAGAGGCCATGGAGTTTCCAGATGTTCTTCTGGTACAGGTTGGCAGCGCCCATTGCAGAGCAGGTTGTGTGCATTGGAATGAAGTGCACCTGCTTACCGTAGAGATCCATGACAACCATGACGGCATTGTATCTGTGTGCATCCAGGAGTTCCACGATGAAGTCAATGGAGGCCACACTTCAGCATGTGGCTGGTGTGGGAAGGAAGTGCAGTTGGCTGGTTGGTAGGCAACGATGGGGCTTTGTCCAGAGGCAGAGGTCGCAGGTGCTAGTGTACGTGCCAATGTAGCATGACATCTGCGGCCACCAATAGTTCTGGGAGACCAGCTCCAGTGTCTTCCAGCAGCCGGGGTGTTGGGCAATGCGGGAGTTGTGGTGCTGTTTGACAATGTGCCTCTGGAGCTCTGGGTTGTTTGGCATGTAAATGCGCCCTCGGAAGGTAAGGAGTCCGTCCTGCAGCCCCCACTCATTGGTGCGTACAGATTTTGTGCTAGAGGGGCATCCCAAGCATAGCGCTAGCGCTGCCTTTGCACCCAAGTCCTCCTGTATTCCCTCCCAGTTACCTTGGTGAATGTCCCAGAGTATATTGACCTTGTCTCCCTGGACTGCCACCCCTTCAAGCACGCAAATGGAAAACAGCTCCTGGCACAGGAGGGTGATGTTGTCATTATCCCCTGCACCGGAACCATGGTTGGCATGCTGGGAGAGGGCCTTGGGCTTCCCCATGCTTCAACTGGGCTTGTGGTGCAACATAAAATCAAAGTTGGTGAGGTACAGGGACCACCGGGCCTGTCAACGGTTGAGCTTTTTGGCCGTCTGGAAGTACTCTAGGTTCTTGTGGTCTATCCAGACTTTGAATTTGTGCCGAGCCCCCTCCAGGAAGTGATGCTACTCCTCCAATGACCAGATGATCGTGAGCATCTCCTTGTCATGGATCTTGTAATTCCATTCCACAGCATTGAGGCTCTTGGAGTAGAAGGCTACAGGATGCCACTTACCATCCTCTGGGGACTGTTGGGAGAGGACCACGCTGGTGGCAAAGTCGGAGCTGTCCGCCTCGACTCAGAAAAGCTGGTTGTCATCAGAGAAGAGCAGGACAGGCTTGGAGGTGATGGCGGACTTCAAAGCATCAAAGGCCCACTGTTCTGCATCTCCCCAAGCCCATGCAATGTCCTTCCTGGTGAGGTTGAAGAGGGGCCAAGCATGGTAGGAGAAGTCCTGGATGAACCGCTGGTAGAAGTTGGTGAACCCCAAGAAGGCCTGTACTTCCTTCTTGTTCCGGGGTTCCAGCCACTGTGTGACACCAGCCACCTTCACTGGGTCCATCTCTGCCATGCCATAGGAGATGATGAGTCTGAGGTACTTGATGCGGGTCTGCTTGAACTCACACTTCTCTGGCTTGAGGTAGAGCTGGTATTGGCAGAGATGGTCCAGGACAATTTGTGTGATCCGACAATGTTCCTCCAACGTCTTGGTGTAGATGAGGATGTCGTTGAAATACACGCATACCACGCCATCAGCTATGAGGTCCCAGAGTATGTTGTTCATCATGGTTTGGAAGGTGGCAGAGCTGTTGGTGAGCCTGAAAAACATCACCAAGGGTTCAAACAGCCCACGGTTGGTCTGGAACACTGCCTTCCACTCATTTCCTTCCTGGATGCGCATGTTGTTGTAGCCCCAATGGATGTCCAACTTAGTGAAGTAGCATGCACCCTGGAGGTTGTTGATCAGCTCCAAGATGAGAGGAAGCAGGTAGTGTTCTTGACAGTCATTACATTGAGTATGTGATAGTCCTGGGCCAACCAGAGGGAGCCATCCTTCTTCTTGATGAAAAACACTGAAGAGGCCATTGTGGACTTCGAGGGGCAGATTTGTCCAGACTCCAGATTCTCCCAGAGGAACGTGTCAAGCTCATCCTGTTCTTTGAGCACAAGCAGATAGACCTTGCAGTTGACTGGCTTTGAATTGGGCAGGATTTTGATAGTGTGGTCCCACTGCTTGCGTTCTGGGAGAGAGTCAAACAAGGCCTTGGAAAAGATGTCCTCAAAGTCGTGTAGGTGGTCGGGGACCACATCCCAGAAGGCTCTGAGAGAGGCGTTTGCCGCAAAGGCCTGGGCCAGCTGTTGGAAAGTGGTCTGGCTGGCCCAGATCTTCTCCGCAACTGGCGGAGGTCTCAGTGTAGTGGCGTAGATGCAGTTTCCTACCTCAATGGCTTTGTCCGGAAGCTCTGGGTCTGGAGCAGGTAGGAACTCCCCCTTGCATCCTTTTTCCTGGCTGGAGTCCCCTCCACTATGTCTGTCGTCCTTGTAGAGGGCCTCTCTATGAGGGAACACTAGAGGCAGGGAGTCCAGCAAGTCAAGGTCCATGAATGGGAGGTATTCCACCTGGCATGCCTGGATAGCTGCACATTCCCACATCGCGGTGCACTGCTCCTTCTTCACTTTGTCAGCACAGATGGCATAATGCCGGGGGCACCTACTCATGCTGATTTCCTCTGAGGCCCAGTCAATCTCCGGATTGTGCTCCTGGAGCCAGGGGAATCCTAGGATTATCTCCTGTTTGCCAATGCTCGTAACTGCAAAGGTGGTGCGCTCCACGTGGGATTTGTAGTGCAGGACAAGGTCCACCACAGACTTGATGGATCCTGCTTTGTTACAAGTGCTGTCAATGTTGTACACCGGGATGGAGGATATGAGGGGTTGAGTCATGAGCTGGTGCTGCTCCATGTAACTAGTGTCCACAAAAAGTCCGGTCGCTCCGGAGAGAGAAAAGCTGAGTCCAGTGGACTGACGAGCTCTATGTGAGTGGGAAAAAGGATGCAGGACATGAGTACCAGACAGACCTGACAAGCTTTATGTGAGTGGGGAAAAGGATGCAGGACAAGGACAAGTGAGCAGTAGGTAGAATTATATACAGTATCATTAAAAAATGGGCCCATTGTCGTCAATGCGACAATGCAATGTGATAATGTCGAGGGTGGACGTGTCGCGTTGATGACACCCAAAAGTTGCTAAGCACTGTCCTGGTAGATGGTAAACTTAGCGCTTCATGAATGAGTAGCGTCGGGCAGTTGCTAGTATTTTGAGAGAGTCCCAGGCAGGGTCCCAGAAGCCTAGTCTTTTTAGTGTGATTTGAACTTAGAAAAAAAAAGTAACGGGTTGCTTAGCAATCTAAGCCATAAGCCTGCAAGGTGCTAGGGTGCTAGAAGTCAGCAAGGACTCTAGCGACATAGACATTAACGATGATGTGCCCGTATGGCACCATAGTACAAAGGTTGGTAGTCAAGGCTGGTGAGGTGAAGTCGGCAAGAATGATTCACTTAGCGACTCTGAGGACTTAGAATGCGCTGAAATGTGATCTGAACTGTGGGGTGTATGATTTGATGATGGCTAAGACAAGATATGTACAGTATTTATAGGCGCTAGGCCACCGTGGTAATTAAAACTAAAAAGTTGCTAATTAATTAATCAAGAAAAATGAAGACAAGTACAATGGAACATGAAAGTTGCTAAGCGACAGCGTCTGTCAAGTTGGCAAGCTTTAACTTAACATCCTAGCAGTGAAAGAGGCCAAATGCACAGAGACTGTCGCTAAGGCCTGAAACCATCAAGGGGGTCTGTCTCGTGTAGGTCGCTAGGTGTCGGATCAATGGTAAGCGTTGCTAATATCTGAAACCATCCCATGGCCCTGTTCCACGTAAGTCGCTAAGCATTGCTAAAGTGATCTGACATGGGATCTTTGAGAAGCACTGGATTTTGATAGGCATTGCTAAAGGCTCTGGCATTGGTTATCACTGATCGGAGACTTGGAGGGGGCTGGACTGGAGTCAGGTGAGTAGCCAGTGATCAACAAGTCATGTGGTCACTAAGTCCCATGATCCTGCGCATTGCATCCTGTAGCCTGAGTTCAATCTCTGCTAGCTGCAAAACATAAGTCGCTAAAAATAGTGCTTGGTGCGCTGAGCCCGGCCAGAGTCTTATCAGCATAGAGCATGATTGAGAAAGGGTCGTGTCGCTTGCATAGACCTTGATCAAAGGCTTTTGATTGTCACATCTATGTTGGCTCCTTGATGCGAGAAGAGTGAAAGTGAGAAAGGAAGAAGTAGACAAGGAGAAGAGTATGGAGTAGGGGTTCTTTGAGTATGTTGTGATCTCGGATGAATCCAAGTGGTTGCAAGCAAATATATATCATTTGGTCACCCTAGCTCTCTCGCACAGATCCCAAGAGCAAAACCGCACTCAAGCCATATAAGGAGCCAACTGAAGAGATGGAGGCTCAAAAACGCACACGTGAGAAGCGGCCCAGTGGAGGCGTGAAGAGAGGCTTAAAATCCACTCCCAGGGAATGTCAATGTATAGCCTATATGCATTGCTATGCCAACGGCCCAGGAGTTGTATTTTGTGTTCAGTGTAGCTTACTGCAGCAGCAGCAGTGGCTGTGCCTCAGCAGAAGCTATGACCTGAGAACTATACAGGGTCAATGTTGCAATTCAGGAGTCGTTGCTTGAGCATCAAGATGAAGATATCATGGGAAAGTGGGGAACCATCCGGGTTTATGAAGAGTGGGGCATCATGTGGCTTCTGGTCAACTGAGAAGAGCTTGTGGAGAGCTGAAACAGGGCAAGTGGTTGAATTGAGAGGGGCTCTTGCCAGCAGAATGGAGATGCCTTTACAGAATGGATCAGTCTTTGATGCAGGAAGGTTGATTCTGATGTGGGAAGGGGATTGGAAGGAGGGTAGGAATGTGATGCATCCGCGTGTGAGATGAGATACAGGGCTGAACTTCTCACCCTGGGTGAGCGTGAATTCTCTGCAGCAAAAGAATCCAGCCCAGGCAGATTTGAATGCCATGTCGAAGGATGCCTCAAAGGGGTTGGAGGTATCACCCGCTACACATGCAAGTTTCTGAAGGATGTCGAGTGTGATAGGTTGCTTAGCATTGCACTCATGCTTGCTGTGAAAGCGTTTAACACCCCGGATGACTCTGTGCACTGTCTCGGATTTGCAAGCATCGAATGCAAGGCCTTCATTGACGTGGAGGGAATGAATGGCAGAGAGGTAACTTTTAATGGTTTTGGGCTAGAGGGCCCAATTGCCGAGAGAGCACACCCACTTGATGATGGCCCTGTCAGGGGACTTCCTTTTCTGGCCATCCTTTTCTGGCCATCCTGGAGATCTCCGGGATGCTCCCTTGCAGTCGTCGGACTTCTCCAGGATGTTGTACAATCGTTCTCACGCCCCCGCCCCCGTACTGATGCGCCACGCCGTGGCAGAGGAATCCTTAGACTTGTT
>QLOM01001036.1:0-16620 GCA_003313785.1 Termitomyces sp. MG148
AATGACCGGAGATGGCGGAGGCGAGGCACGTCGACCTGGAATAGGGTCGTCCGGGGCGGGCAAAAGCTTGACCACGTTGAAGACCGGATGGAGGCACCGCATGCTGGTGGGCAGCCGGAGCCTGTAGACCAACGGTCCTACCTGGCGCTCAACCACATATGGCCCCAGTTGTCAGTGTGAGAGCTTTTGGGATGACCTAGTGGTCGGGATGTTGGAGGCGTCCAGGTAGACTCGGTCTCCAGGCTTGTACTGGGGGGTCGGCAAGCATCCTCGGTTGTAATAGCGGGCCATGTTGTCCTTGGCCTTGGTCAGGGCCGCCTCCACCTCCTCCTGTGCCTTCCGCATACGGTCAACAAACTCATTGACCGTCTCGTTCTCCGATCGTTGTGCATGCGGTTTGAAGCCCATCCGGGGGTGCCTGCCGGTGTCCAGGAAGAACGGGGAGTGCTGCGTGGAGGCGTGGACGTGGTTATTGTACTGGAACTCAGCCTCCAAGAGGAGTTCGTCCCAGTTGTCCTGCCGCTCGTTGCAGAAGAGCTGGAGGTACTGTTCCAGTTCCTGGTTGACGCCTTTGGTCTGGCCGTCGGACTGCGGGTGGTAGGCGGTGGAAGTGTGGAGCTTGACGTGCAGGAGATGATAGAGCTCCCGGGTGAAGTCTGCCATGAACTGAGGGCCCCGGTCGGAGATGTAGGCATCGGAGAGGCCGTGGAGCTTCCAGATGTTCTTCCAGTACAGGTTGGCTGCACCCATTGCTGAGCAAGTCGTGTGCGTTGGAATGAAGTGAGCTCGCTTTCCATACAGGTCGACCACAACCATCACTGTGTCGTATCCGTGCGCATCCGGAAGTTCCACAATGAAGTCGACGGAGGCCACACTCCAGCACGCCGCAGATGTAGGGAGGGATTGCAGATGGCCTGTTGGGGGGCGCCAGTGTGGTTTCGTCCGGAGGCAGAGGTCGCAGGTGCTGGTGTAGGAGCCGATGTAGCGGGACATCTGGGGCCACCAGTAGTTCCACGAGACCAGCTCCAGCGTCTTCCACCTACTAGGGTGCCCCGTGACACGGGAGTCATAGTGCTGCTCCACAATGCGCCGGCGGAGCTCCGGGTTATTGGGCACATATATCCACCTGCGGAAGGTGAGGAGGCCGTCCTGCAGGCCCCACTCATCCGTGCGTACCGACTTTGTACCGGAGGGGCGCCCCAAACGTAGTGCTAGCGCGGCCTTGGCAACCGAGTCTTCCTGTAGACCTTCCCGGTTTCCCCGACGTATGTTCCAGAGAATGTTGACCTCGTCTCCCTGTACAGCTACCCCTTCCAAGGCACGAATGGCAAACAGCTCCGGGCGGAGGAGGGTGATGTTATCGTTATCTCCTGCACCAGAGCCGTGGTCCACGTGCCTGGAGAGGGCGTCGGGCTTCCCCATGCTCCGGCCTGGCTTGTGGTGCAGCGTGAAGTCGAAGTTGGCAAGGTACAAAGACCACCGGGCCTGGCGACGGTTCAGCTTCTTGGCCGTCCTGAAGTGTTCCAGGTTCTTGTGGTCAGTCCAGACTTCAAACTTGTGGTGGGCCCCCTCGAGGAAGTGGTGCCACTCCTCCAGCGACCGGATGATTGCGAGCATCTCCTTGTTGTGGATCTCGTAATTTCGTTCCACGGCGTTGAGGCTCTTGGAGTAGAAGGCGACGGGGTGCCACTTACCATCCTCTGGAGACTGCTGGAATAGGACTGCACCGGTTGCAAAGTCGGAGCTGTCGGCCTCAACGCAGAAGGGTTGGTCATTATCCGGGAAGAGCAGAACGGGCTTGGACGTGACAGCAGACTTGAGGGCGTTGAAGGCCTGCTGCTCTGCATCGCCCCAGGTCCAAGAGACATCCTTCCCAGTGAGGTCAAAGAGGGGACGCGCGTGGTAGGAGAAGTCCTGGATGAAGCGCCGGTAGAAGTTTGTGAACCCCAGAAAGGCTTGTACTTCCTTCTTGCTCCGGGGCTCCGGCCACTGCATCATGCCAGCCACCTTCATCGGGTCCATCTCCGCCATGCTGTGGGAGATGATAAGTCCGAGATACTCAATGCGCGTCTGCTCGAACTCGCACTTCTCCAGCTTGAGGTACAACTGGTGCTGGCGGAGACGGTCCAGGACGACCCACGTGATCCGATGATGCTCTTCTAGCGTCTTGGTGTAGATGAGGATGTCGTCAAGATACACACAGACCACTCCGTCCGCAATCAGGTCCCGGAAAATGTCGTTCATCATGGTCTGGAAGGTGGCGGGGCTGTTGGTGAGTCCGAAGAACATCACTAGAGGTTCGAACAGCCCGCGGTTGGTCCGAAACGCGGCCTTCCACTCATCTCCCTCCTGGATGCACACGTTGTTGTAGCCCCACCAGACGTCCAACTTTGTGAAGTAACGCGCACCCCGGAGGTTGTTGATCAGTTCTGAGATGAGAAGGAGTGGGTAGCGGTTCTTGACAGTCATCGCGTTGAGTACCCAATAGTCTTGGACCAACCGGAGGGAGCCATCCTTCTTGATGAAAAACACCGGAGAGGCCATCAGAGACTTTAAGGGGCGGATTTGTCCTGACTCCAGATTCTCCCGGAGGAATGCATCAAGTTCATCCTGCTCCTTGGGTGCGAGCGGGTAAACCTTGCAGTTGGCCGGCTTTGAGTCCGGCAGGAGCTCAATGGCATGATCCCACTGCTTGCGCTCCAGGAGGGAGTCAAACGAGGCCTTAGAGAAAACATCCTTGAAGTTGTGCAAATGGTTGGGGACCGCATTCCGGAACGTCTGGGGCTGGGCGTTGGCTGCAAAGGCCTGGGCCAGTTGTTGAGAAGTGGTTTGGCTGGCCCGGATCTCCTCCGCCACTGGCGGGGGTCGTAGCGTGGTGGCGTAGATGCGGTCTCCTACCTCAATGGCTTCGTCTGGAAGCTCCGGGTCCTGTGCGGGTAGGAACTCTCCTTCACGTCCCTCCTCCTGACTAGGATTTCCCCCGCTGTGCCTGTCATCCTCGTAGAGGGCCTCCCTACAAGGGAATGCCAGAGGCGGGGGATCTAGCAGGTCAAGATCAGCAAAGGGGAGGTGACCCACGCGGCACGCCCTAATAGCTGCGCGTTCCCGCAGAGCGGTGCGCCGCTCCTTCTTCACTTCTTCCGTGCAGGTCGCGCAGCGCCGGGGGCACCGGCTCATGCTCACCTCCCCAGTAGCCCAGTCAATTTCCGAGTTGTGCTCCCGGAGCTATGGGAATCCCAGGATCATGTCCTGTTTACCAATGCTCGTGATGGCGAAGGTAGTGTGCTCCACATGGCGCATCAGTACGGGGGCGGGGGCATGAGAACGACTGTACAACATCTTGGAGAAGTCCGACGACTGCAAGGGAGCATCCCGGAGACCTCTGGGATGGCCAGAAAAGGAAATGGCCAAAAAAGGAAGTCCAGGGGGTCCCGGAGATCTCCGGGATGGCCAGAAAAGGAAGTCCCCTGACATCTCTCCCATGCCTGGCATATTAAGTTGGGTAGCAGATACTATGGTGTTCATCTATTGCTCATGGGACATTGAAGCCTTACTAAAGTGGATAGACAATTTTATCTTTTTCAGGTACCTACACCAACATGAGGATGGATTGGAGTATTACAAGTACTCCAAGGAGCTAATTTGATCTATCATGGAGGAATTGGGGTGGCCTTGGGCGCTAGACAAGTTTGCCCTGTTTGCATCAACCTTTACATACATAGGTTTTGAATGGTCCATCAAAAACAAATTGGTCTCATTGCCAAATGTGAAGAAGGTCAAATATATTGCAAAATTAGAAGACTGGGACTTAGGGGTTTTCATGACTAGGCAAATGGCAGAGTCTCTTATTGAGATGTTGAACCACATCACATTGGTTATTCTGGCCAGACAATCTCATCTCCCTTCTTTATATCACTTTAGAGCCAGTTTTAGAGTGGATTTCCCAAGATGGACAAAACATTGAGTTACACCGGCAGTTTTTGCTGACATTGCATGGTGGAGAAATACCTTACAAAATTCAGAATGTTCCCTGAACATAGTCAAACCACCACCCCTTTGCGGGATGATTGTACATGTCAACGCCTCCACCTTATGGCATAGGCCTAGTCCTGAATGGAAAATGGCTAGCCTGGGAGCTATTACTGGGATGGTCTACAGCTGAACGCAACATAGGCTAGGCTGAAATAGTGGCAATTGACCTTGCAGTCAGAACTTTCATATCCTCAAAGTTCAAAAACCTGTGCTGGCACTGGAATATTTCACTCAGATGACCATCCTCTGAATAGAAGTATCAAAATACCCACAGATCTCCCCCAATCAAACCAGTTGGCCATATCAAAATCAAATCAGACAACGCTGGTTGCATGGGTGCCCTAGGCACAGGACATTCAAGAAATGCTGCATTGAACTTCATTCTGAGAAATATAGTATCTAATTTTCAGACCTTCAGCTTATGGATTATTGTTTCTTGGATCCCAACGCTGGAAAATCTAGCAGATGGACCTTCACGGGGTCTCTTTCCATACCTACTGGGCTTCTGATTTTGAATGTGAGCACTAGTACAAAAAATCAATACACAATACAAGACGCCCAAGCACGGCATTCAATTATGAATCTGGAACACGCAAGGCATTCCAATACAAACTTGTTATACAATGGGTTTTCCATACAGAGTAAATACTTTTCTCGGACTCCTGAGTTTCCATTTTCACAGATCCTTCCGCTAGAGAACACGAATCATAGTGTAGGAAGCCCAGCCTATGTGCAAGACAAACATGGAAAGAGCCCACCACAAGCCATTGATGACATCCAAAAGTTGCTAAGCACTGTCTGGGTGGATGGTAAACCTAGCGCCTCACAAATGAGTAGCATCAGGCAGTCGCTAGTTTTGAGAGAGTCCCAGGCAGGGTCTCAGAAGCCTAGTCTTTTTAGTGGAGTTGAACTTAGAAAAATAAATGAGTTGCTTAGCAATCTAAGCCATAAGCCTGCGAGGTGCTAGAGTGCTAGAAGTTGGCAAGGACTTTAGCAACGTTGATGTCGGTGATAAGCATATGGCACCAAGGTGAGCGTCAGGTGATTGCCAAGTCAGGTGGTCACCAAGGTCCCATGGTTGCTAAGTCTTGTGATTGCCATGTGACCAGTAAATTGTCATATGACTGCTAAGTTAGGTGGTTGCTAAAGTCCCATGGTTGCCAAGTCAGGTGGTTGCTAAGTCCTGTGATCCTGCACATTGTGTCCTGTAGCCTAAGTTTGATTCCTGCTTGCTGCAAAATATAAGTCACTAAAAATAGCGCTGGTGCACTGAGCTCAGCCAGAGGCTTATCAACGTAATCTAAAGTCTTCCCAGCCATTGCAAACATGAGGCGCAAGAGGCCAAGGTCAAGCAAAAATGGATAAAATCATCAATTAACCAAACAATGTTTGATGACTACATACATAAGGCCATTGGTAAAGCTTGGAAGACTTCAACCAGTTCCAGATATGCAGCTTCAATTAAGGAATTTTGGAGGTACTGTGAGACTTGCTCTATTCCTGTCACCTCCTTGTTACCGGTACTGGACTCCTTAATGTGCAAGTTTGCCATGTCATTCGCTGAGAAGGTGGCCAGGCAAACAGTGGCGGCAAAATGTGATGCTATAAGGGTGTGGCATATACAGAATGACTTTCCCTACAAGAAGAGTTTAAACTTGGATTATGTGATAAAAGGAGTTGAAAACAGTCGACCTTCCTCTTCAATCAAGCCTCCTAGACCCCCTGTGTTAGCAAAGATGCTGGAAACCCTCAAGTTTTCTTTGGATTTCTTGTGTTTGATGGATGTATGCATCTATGCAACAGCAATATTATGTTTCTGGGCTCAAATAAGACTAGGCAAATTCTTACCAAAGACTGAGAGCCTCCCAGATCCTGCCTTATTCCTGATGTGGTTGAATTTGAAACCCTTGCTAGGCAATGAGTTTACCACAATCCTTCATCTACCAAATACAAAGGTGAGTGGAATGAAAGGAGAAGATGTTGTTGTGACAAGGCAGAGAGACTTAGATTCTATTGATGCAATATGTCAGCATCAGACACAAAATTTTTTACATCCAGACAAGTTCTTGGCAACATATACAAATCAGATGGGAAGAAGCATCCCTCTAACTCAGAGAAAGTTCTTGATGCAGATTAACAGAATTTTACTATCTCATAAGTTGCCTCAGATCTTGGGACACTGTTTTTGAATTGGGGAAACTACTCACCTACTTCTATTGAGTGTCCCACTGGACATTGTGAAAATATTAGGAAGATGGTCTTCAGATGCATTTTTAAGATACTGGAGATCATTGGAGATCATAGCTTGGATGTACATTGAACTTCTGCAACTGATCATGGAGAACTCCAGAGTGTTTACCTAAAACACTTCAAGGGGTTATCTTCTCTGGCATTTTGATTTGCGTTCTCCTTCATTTGGGTTTTCTTGGTCAGGTTCTCACTCAAAGTCATCGCAAACCCCTTATGCAGTGTTCTTTGGATTGTTGCATATATTCCCATAATGGCATGTGTGTAATTAGATTGGTTGATTATATGGAAATTTCTTGATTACGCAAAATAATAATAATTGAGATTTGCCTTCTTGTCTAGTGGTGATACAGGAGCAAAATGTTAGTCTGACAAAGAAGTGATTACTAATGGTGGGATGTGTTTTGTGAATGTGTCACGGTCATGGAATTCAAACCTTGGTCTTTTACACTCATTTGAATACTAGCTTTTTGAAGCCCACCCACCTGCATCCAAAGTTTTTCATTTATGATAAGTACCAAAAAATTCAAGATATTTCAAATATTACATCAAGATAACCATAGAACTAGCCTAATCTAAATATCCACATGTTGCGCCTCTTAGAATTCTCACTCAAAGTTGTTGTAAACCCCTTATGCAGTGTTCTTTGGATCATTGCATATTTTCCCATAACGGCATGTGTGTAATTAGATTGGTTGATTATATGGAAATTTCTTAATTATGCAAAATAATAATAATTGAGATTTGCCTTTTTGTCTAGTGGTGACACAGGAGCAAAATACTTGAATAGCAAAACTGCCTGCTCAATCAAGACCTTCTCCATTCTCAACATAGGTGTAAGCAAATGCCTTAAATTTAACTTCACTTGGGATTTACTAGACATGCAGAGTCAGAATGGGACAATGTATGTTTTGTGCAGAATCAAAAGCTAATTACTGAACTTAGAACTCCTCTAGGTTAAATATGATTCTCTTTGATCTTGCTCTTAACTGTGTCTTGATCCTGCCTGCAATCACCTTCTTTGATACCCCTATTCCTTTATTTGCCTTGCCTATTAAGTTGTTGTACTCGTCTGTTAAGTCATTGTAAGTGTAACATGCTTACATTCACACCTCCTTTCAAAAATTCCAATCTTTTCCCACACCACTTACTTTTCTTTCTCACTCATTCAATGCCACCATATCCTCCATTTTCTTCCTGCTCTTCTATTCATCATGATCAGGGCCAAAGCCTTTTCAACAAACCAAGTACTGTCTCCTTTGACTACGTTTACATTCATTGAGTATACAATCAATGAAATGTTCTTCCTGACCATCCTCCATGACAATAGGACCTGGCATTTCAAGATGTTGGGAAGAGAATAAGTCATTGTCATTTTTGATATATAGTGAAAGTAAGCTCACGTGAAAATGATTGAAAATTTTCATGTCCTTCAGAAGATCCAGAACATATTTGGAGACCTCAGGGAAAGCTTCTAAGACCATGTAAGGCCTGTCTTGACATGGCATGAACTTTGCAACCCTACCCTTTCACTCCTTATTCCTTCATTCTTCCTCTATTTATTTCCTTATTTCTGCTGTCACTCTTTTACTTTACTGCTTCTATTCTTTCAACACTATCTATTAGTACTATTCTCAGCCCCTGAGGTGCTCTTGTTCTTTAGTTATTATTCAAACAAGTGTAGCCAACGCTTCCAGAGGCTTAGTAAGCATCCAGAGGCTTAGTCATCTTGAGGCTAGCCTCCAAATTACTAAGCAAGTCACATGAGACATGTGCATGACCTCTGGCAATGGCAATTTCCGAGTTTTTGATTATTTTCGGAGATTTTCCTTTTTTAGATTATAAATTTTATTGTGGCTTTTGTCATGCTATACAGTTACTTCCCATGCTTCTAGAGCCTTGGAAGCATCACTCCTGGCATAGGGAATCCCTAGACTTGTTCTCTTTGGATTTCCCTCTGCCAGGTGAGTAGTTATGGTTGTATTACCTAAATATACTTTGGATTTCCCTCTGTCAGCTGTGTGACTGAGCCATAGCCTCCAGAGGTTGCCCTTACACCATCCTTCTTCTGCATATATTCCCTCCTACAATTGGCTGTAGACAACATGACCTTCATTCTAGGCTTGTACACAACCTCTGGTAAACGACGTGCATTTGCTGCATGAGCTTGGTTTATTTTTGCCACCATTAAGTTATCCACTGCCTCCAAAAAATCCTCCTCAATTTCCTGCAAGACGTGCAATGCCAAATCCTTAACTGGCATATCCACTGGGGGTGGCAGAAACAAAGGAAGCATCATCTGAGGTAAAAATCCAGACTTCAATTGAAATGGAGTAAAACCAGTAGATGCATTTACGGTATTCATGATTCTGAAACAAATCTGTAACGGACTTACAGCCATAGAGCCTTGCTCTATGGCCTCTTCAAAAGTATTATACTTAATAATAATAATTAATATTAAATAAATATTAAATAATTAAGTATTATCATTCTGTATGGCTGCCTTAGGTAAGACAGCCAATTTTACTGTCATATGTAGTACTAGAATTGATGACCGATCTGGTTTGACCATAAGGCTTAGTGATTTCTTTGACAACGTTTCACTTTTTTGAACCTTTTGGGTTCAATTCAAGTACTACAAGCAACAAATTGTGATTCTAGACTGTCAGTCTAGAAAACCTTGTGAAAAAACACCAAACAGTGCATCAACTTCTTGGCACATGCTGATAGCATCACTATCTCCCTATAAGCAGAATTTAGACTAGTTGCAAGTCTTTGGAATTTAGTTGGAAAGCTATAGGTGTGACTGATAATAGGCAAGGAATCTTTTGTGATTATCACTCAGTATTGCCAATGCTAATAGTACCTGTATTAAGTTAGAGTTTGGAAGTTGGCAGTGGAAAGTAACAAAGTGCTGTCAGAAAATTGCTAGATGCTGTTGGAAAGTTGCTGGACGCTGTTGAGAAGTTGCTAGATGCTGTTGGAAGGTTGCAAGACACCCTTTGAATCTGTACTCTGTACTCTTTACTTGATCTCTGAGGAGAAAAGTTGTTTTTATTCCAAGTTATGGTACAGCTTTTATAGTACTTTCTGGAGGCGGGCGGTAGCCCTTTACCTCAAACATTACCTCCCTCCACTCCATCTTCTGCTTTCTGTTCCACCTGTGGGGCCTTCATTCCATTACTCCTTATTTGGATGTAGGCATTGGAGGCCAGCAACAGGGAGAGAGGACAAGACTAATAGGCGAGTCAGCAGAATGGAAATGGGTGGGGGCATGCTGTTGAAGAAGGGGCCAACAAATGCCGGATTAGGGGAGCTTTGCGGAAAAGAGAGACGTAAAACACAGGAGGTGGGATGGCAAGAGAAGAGCTGGTGCGGGGCAAGATGCTAACAACTAAGGAGGTGACCAATCGGGGCCAGGCCTTGTTCTGGTGGAGCGACTACTGATTGACCATTAAGTCCCAGGCAAGGTGGGCACATGCCCACTACATACCCTCCTGCCAATGCTCTTTCCACTGCTCTAAGAGTAGGGCTAACCCTTTGACCATGGCATGGTAATTATCAGGCAACAGAGATGCAGCTATTGCCAGGTCTAGGACTCAATTGGCAAAGCGCACAAAACTAGCAGGGGCGTTAGAATCAATCAAAGGCATAGGAAGGGCAACAAAAAGGCAAGGGTTCATTGCGCTACAGGCAGGAAGCAGTTTATGAAAAGACAACATGCATGAGAACCCAGTCAGAGACAACCAACCTTGGGAAGGGACCTCCTGGCGCCACCTTCTAGCATGGGGGGGATCTGTCAAGGTAAAAATGATTGGATGTATGGGCAGGAAAAGAAGCTCAGTCTGGGACAAAGACAACAAGCACAAGGCAAGAAATGGATAGGCAACAACAGCTACAAGACATGCGTACAAAAATAAAATAATTATCTAAGCCCCAAACAGCACTGCAATGCAGTCCAAAGGATTGTTGGGGGAAGCAGGACAGGATTCGGCAGCCACTGCAGGAAGGCAACGCAAAACATTGCCCTTCAGGGCCAGGTCACACTTCTGCAGGTACCGGAACAAGTTGTTCAGCTGATCAGTCAGCAGGAACTGGTTGCGGTAGATAAGAGTGAGGTGGCAGAAGCTGAACAAAAGCTCTGCGTGAGTCAAATTGAAGTGTTTGTGGGCACACATGGTCAAGGCAAATAAATAAGCCCAATTGTGGGATGGATCAAGAGGATACAAGAGATCTATGGGAAGCCACTGAGGGAGAAGGAAGGCAGATTCAGGAGGCAGAGGCACATGGGAAAGAGTAAGATCCAACTGGAGACATGCAGGACCACAACAGAAATGTATCAACAAAGGCTGAGGAATTTGAGGATGGCCCCCAAGATTGGGTAGCGGGAAAACAGCAGACAAAGCTGGAGCAGATACCACCATGAGCAAAGCGGGTAACACCAGAACCAGGCAATGACGCGTGGGCTGAAACAACTGGGACCAAGGAAGGAAAGAGTTGCTGTCGCTGTGCAAAAGCTGCCAAGTCATCAGCCAACAACCAAAAGACCATGGAAGACCATGTACTACATGCAGCAAAATGGCATGGGGCCATGGCTTGTCTTGATGTTGTGCCCACCGCTCCATCATCAGGTCACAGGCAAGCTGGACGATGGTATACTCTTCACATGGCAATCCTCCCATTGTTTGAGAAGGACCGCGAGGCCTTCCACAACTACCCAATCATTTGACAAGAAAAGGATGCAGCAAGCGCAAGGTCCAGGAACTGGTCAGCCAACAATGTGAAGTTACAAGCATTGGAGGCCTTGAAAGCATACATGGTGGACAAAGGAGGGTTGAACAGGGGATACGTTCATCAACCAATATGCACAACTATAAAAGGGGCAGGAACTGCTCAGGGTCAAGCAAGCATGGATGGAACCTGCATTAGGGCATGGGTAGGGACTGGGAACAGTTCTAATCTCAGTTTGGGGGAGGATGATAGGGGCTTAGTACTGCTGAAGGCAGAATAGCCCCAAAACAGCAAAACAAAAACTCCAGTATTGAGGAACAATAGCGGCGGCAAGTCAAACCTCACAGCATGGCAGACTTAAAGAGGAGACGTGTGAAGCCCTGGGCCAAAAGATCAAGGAAAAAGTAACTGTGCTAGCCGCAGGAAGGTGGACTGAGTAAATAGCAAGAACAGTGACGCCTGCAGCGGCAGCAGGGAAGTGCTTGCATCCAAATAAGGAGTAATGGAATGAAGGCCCCACAGGTGGAATGGAAAGCAGAAGACAGAGCAGAGGGAGGTAATATTTGAGGTAGGGAGCTACTGCCTGCCTCCAGAAAGTACCATAAAAACTGTACCATAACTTGGAATAAAAACAACTTTTTCCCTCAGAAATCAAGTAAAGAGTACAGAGTACAGATCTAAAGGGCATCTTGCAACCTTTTAATAGTGTCTAGCAACTTCTCAACAGCGTCTAGCAGCGACTTTCTGATAGCATCTAGCAACTTTCCAATGGCACCTTGTTACTTTCTGCTGCTAACTTCTGAACTCTGATTTAATACAGGTACTATTAGCATTAGCAATACTGAGTGGTAATCACAAAAGATTCCCCTTGCCTATTATTAGTCACACCTATAGCTTTCCAACTAAACTCTGAAGACTTGCAACTAGTCTAAATTCTGCTTATAGAGAGATAGTGATGCTATCAACACATCCAAAACAATATATATGTAGAGCATTGTGATTGGATGGATTTCAATCAACCACTTGAACTGACATGCAATGGTGAGACCATTGACCAGTTGCTAGCATATCTGCTAGCTGCCTTGGCTGACTCAGTTCATCTTGGATTAGAGTCTTGAGGCTGCAACGGAGGAATCCCTCCAGCAGCCTCAGGAAATGCCTGGTGGAGCTCTCTAGAGCAAAGCGCAACCAACTGCTATGCCCAGCAGTGCAGCAAGGACAGGAGTAGTCTGAGAGACCCTAGAACAGAACACCGGAAGAGACAATGCTCTTTATATTCAGCCTGAAAGGCCAGGGAGAATGCCTCAGGCCTGAAGTATTGCTCAAGGCCCTCTTGAAGGTTGCAGACCTTTGTTGTACTTTCTGGAAAAGATGCAGGGATTGAAGATAGGCAGTTGGAGAGTCCCAACTGAGTCCACTCTGATGACACAGCGGCAGCAAAGAGATATTGCACCTCAGGGAAATACTGTTTCTGAGCAAAGAACTTCAGCAGTGCATTGGGAAGATGAGACTTCCAATGACAAGGAAGGTGGACAAATTAAGTCCATCTTACAGGTTCAGTGCATGATGCTCTAGAAGAGGTGTCCTTCCATCACAAAGGATACGACATGTGCAAGGTTAGGATTGTATGTACTTAAGCACATACATTTGATACAGGCCTGACGTAAAAGTGTACCTATATCAATTTATATATTCAGATACTTGAGCTCAAGGTGCACACCTACATATACCAGAAAGCAAATCAAGGCTCTGCGGCCTTGACACCAGACAGAGCAAACTTGATACCAAGTATTCCAGTCAAGGCATAGCCAGTGCTTTCTCCACATCTGGAGGAAGTAATAAGTAATATTTATGCTCTTCAGCAAACAGGAGAGATGGAAGAACAGTTTGCAGCAAGATTTGCTGCAGCATAGCAACAGCAGATCTTCAGAGATCATCAAGGAAGACCTCTGTCAACAGTTGAGTCAGTTTCTACCATCCCAGTGATAGAAAGCCATGATGTGGAAGCAGAGGAAGTGATCTCTCTGCAAGTCAAACAGGAATTAGTAGAGAAACCGCCACTGAATAATCAAGTACTACTGGTTGACAAGTTTGCTAAAAAGGTGGCATATCAGTGTATGAGAAACCAAGACCTGCATTGCCAGAGACACTCCTGGATTGACGATCAAGGTATCATGTTCAATGGAATAACTCCCATCAACAAAATGAAATGGCAATATGTTCAAAGGACAATGCAGCCAGACAATGGGAGCAGTAATCCTCCCACTGCACCATCAAGTCAAATTCCTGACCAACAAGGATCAGAGGACTGAGGTGGACAAGAAGCTTTACTCCACTGGAATGACACAAGGAGACCTCACTATACAGGTTAACAACCTGTATGAGCGTTTTCCATTGTACTTCCTGCTGAAGGCAGGAATAAAATGTCAGATTGACTGAGGCAACTAAGGTGTATAATGAAAATATGCACTAGTGCCTCAGTAGCATTATCAACAATGTGGTAGGCATAGCATTGCGTCTATCAGAAGAGATAAAGCCACACAAAGCAGAATCAAAACATATCCACCCATATAGGGGTGAATCCAAGTTCAGCGACTTGGAAAATTCAACAATGGATGTGTGCAACCATCTGGTAGCCTGCCAGTATGGTGGCAATTGTTTAGATTGAGAACAAGTATTTGTTTTCTCCAAGTTCTTGGAAGGACCTGCCAAGAATTGGTTTCAACATCATGTCTTGCACTATAATTGTGCAAGGCAGCAATGGACATTCAAGGATGTGATCTTTAAATTATATAACCGCTTTGTGAGTGCATCTACAATGCAGGATGCAAGGGAGGCATTTATCATGACCTCCTACACTGAGAAGCTGAGAGTTCAAGGTTTCTACGACACCTTGATAGACCATGTGCAGAACATGTCAATTTACCCAGACAACTGAGTAATGATAAACACATTCCTGCATGGTATACCCAATGCAATGAGAGAATCCCTCATCTGCAATGACGGGCTATTGCCCAAAGTAAATACCATGGAAGAATTCATAGCACATGCATTGTGCTACGAGCAAGCCCATAAGATGCTCTACTACTCAAAGACTTGCCCAACAAAAAGGCTGGAACCTCAGAAGGTAGGCACCTTCTGGGCCTGTCAGAAGAAAATAGTTAGTAACAAAAATCCTTGGTTTGTAGTTAGGTCTGCACCAGGCCAGGAGCAACACTTCTGAAGTGACTGCTTGATGGATAAGCAGGATCAACTGGTACAGGACCCTCAGTGAGGGCCACACTGAGATGGTGCTTGTCCAAAACAGGCTGCTAACACCATCAAGATGTTAAACACACCTCCAAGGGTTGAAGCAAGTCACCTCTTTGCGGTGAATACTTGCTTCAAGTGTGGATGACCTGAACATTATGCAAATGAATGCCCAAGTAGTGGTAAATGGCCAGTGGCCAAGCCAGGTGCATATGTATGCATGGCACACACAGCTATCTCTGATGAAGAAGGGGTAGATTCAGATAACAAACCTGATGTTGAAGATGATGAGGTGAATAACCTCAACAACAATACACCAGAGGCTGGGAATGCCTCTGACCCAGAAGAGTTGTTGGACAATAAGTACGTCAAGATCAACGTCTACGACAACAATTATTATGCTTAGAAGTTGGATTCAGAGTTCATGAGAGCTCTGATGGACTACCTGACAAGCACACTCAACTGACCAATTACAGCAGCCAACGTGAAGGTGTATAAGGTACACCTTTGCAAGGCTCCAGAGAAATTGGCGAGGCCAGTGTTGAAGCGCAAGAACAAGAAGTGCCTTGCATCTTACATCAATGTGAACAGCTACAAGGCATGGACCTTGTGGGACTCAGAAAGCACTACTACTGGGGTGACACCTCAGTTTTGTCAGGTGCATGATATCTCTGTTAGCGAGCTGAAGGAGCCATTGATCCTCCAGCTAGGCACTGTGGGTAGTAGAGCTGCAGTGCAGTTCGGTACACAGGCAACATTTGCCTGTGTGAAGTCAAGATCCAAGGAGTACTTGGATGTAGCAAACTTTAATTGCTATGACATGATTATAGGGATGCCCTATATGAGAAAGCACAATGTTCTTCTTGATTTTAAGAAGAACAAGATAGTAGTAGATAGCAACGCCATCCCTGCAGTACAAGTGACTATGGATAACAGCAATGAACGTCTCCATTGACATTGCACCATGGAGAAGAAGCTGCTAATCAGGCAGAACTGACTAGACAATGGCAGGAGAGCGCTCACTGTAGAGAATGGAGAGGACAAGGAGCAAATAGCCCAGCACTAATGGTGCTGGAGAGTGAGGCTTTAGAGTACAAACGTACTCTGAAGAGAGGGAAAAGCCTCAAAAAGAAGTGTAAAAAGCAGAGTGAGTCTGAAGCACATGTTGAGCATGGAATGCCAGTCAACGTCATCAAAGATCAAGATCAAGGACCTTGTGTTGAGCAATGATTAGATGGTGATGGATGAGATGTCCTTCACAAGCACAAATAGGTCAATTTGGGATCGACTTGTACCTCATTCGTTTGAATGGGCATTCAATCCTCAAATGCCTGTCAAATGAAATGAACTGGTGGCATCAATGTATGTGTGGAATGGACCATGTTGAACGCCAAGAAAAGAATTGTATTGTCAAGCTAGTGACAATGAGATCTTGCCACCAAACAAGGTGTTCTTTGATGGACTCTCCATGATGTTGCAGAGAAGCAAAGGGATTTTGTTTGTGCAACTGCACACATCAGACAAAAGCAAGCTGAGGATTACTGCCCTCAGAGAGAAGTACACTTGCCCAGTGGCACAAGCAAAGGTAAAGTAACCATGCATCTATGCCAAGTCATGGACCAGAAAGGCAAAAATAAAACTGTTAGTTTTACAGAAGAGGATATTCCAAACCTTTGGCTGCAGTGGCAGCAGGAATTTGCAGACATACTGAACGGAACCAAGGAGAAATTACCCCCTTGGTGTGAAGTCAACCACAAGATCAACCTTATTGATGAATAAGGTCTACAAGTACAACTTGCTATGCTGTCCAATGGCACTACAGCAGCAGCTCCAAGACAAGACCAATCAGTACTTGCAAGCTCAGTAGTGAGAGGCAAAATTGGCCTCCCAAGCTGCACCATTACTGTGCATCCCAAAGAAGGATGGCATGTTGAGAACTGCATTGGATGCACACCAACGCAATGATAATACAATGAAGAACGTGATGCCACTTCTAGATCAGAAAGCGATTCAAGAAGATGTGGCAAGAGCAAAGTCCAGGTTGAAGATTGACCTGATGGATGCCTACAAACAAGTGAGAATTTGCTTGTCCAACATTCCTGTAAGGGCGACCTCCAGAGGTTGCGGCTAAGTCACACAACTGGCAGAGGGAAATCCGAAGTGTATTAGGGACAGTACATATTACAGGGAAATAACTAATCACCTGGCAGAGGGAAATCCGAAGAGAACAAGTCTAAGGATTCCTCTGCCATGGTGTGGCGCATCAGTACGGGGGTGGGGGCATGAGAACGACTGTACAATATCCCGGAGAAGTCCGACGACTGCAAGGGAGCATCCCGGAGACCTCCGGGATGACCAGAA
>QLOM01001038.1:0-11700 GCA_003313785.1 Termitomyces sp. MG148
GGCACATTTATGTACTCAACCTACCTGACCTCTGGAGGCGGATTGTCAAGCAGCATCACGATTCTCGACTGGTTTCTTGGAATTACTGGTGGCCTCAAATGTCACGGTATATTGGCTCTTACACTTCCACCTGTGACCTCTGCCTTCAAACTAAACCTTGTTGTCAGCCTCCCAAGGAACAACTTCATCCTTTGCCTATTTCAGCTGAGCGTTGGAGCATGGTCTCAGTAGACTTCATTGTTGAGTTACCAGATGCTTATGGATACGATGCAATCATGATAGTAGTAGATCTCTGTGGCAAGCGTGCTCACTTCATTCCAACACACACCACCTGCTCTGCTATGGGTGCTGCTAACTTGTACCTGGAAGCATGTCTGAAAACTCCATGGGCTGTCCAATGCCTACGTCTCAGACTGTGGACCTCAGTTTGTGGCAGAGTTTACTAGAGAACTGTATTGTCTGCTCCATGTTAAACTCCACACCTCCATTGCCTACCACCCCCAGTCCAATGGCCAGACTGAACGTTGATAAGACCTGGGCCGGGCTCAGCGCAGCAAAGCTATAATTAGCGACTTTTGTTGATAGCAGTTTGGCGGCTCACTCAGGCGACCAGGCGTGATGCGAACAACACATGACTAGGCGACCACGGGATGTTTAGCGCACGGGACTTCTGGACCACAGGACTCGCTCACCTGACTGTTAACGCACGGACCACACACTTGACCTCGGGCTCGATAACAGGTCACCAATCAAAGATAGCTGGCGCCTTATAAGATTACGCGTTTAACGACTTGCCGACGGCTATCAGCAGGTCGCCACTTCTTTAGCCCCGGTGCCTAGCGGTTAGCGACGCTTACCTTTACCGACGCTTAGCGACTTTGGCGACGCCAGCCCCCTTGATTGTTTCAGACCCCAGGATAGTCACCGTTTATTTGACTGCTTTCAATGCTCACTTGGTAACTTAGCGCTTGCCGACTGATAGACGCCGCAGGTTAGCTATTTCACATTCTATTCTTCTTGTCATAATCCATTCCCCATTTTGTTACTTAGCGACTTATAGTTTAATTAACACGGCGACTTAGCGCCTATAAATACTGTACATATTTTGTCTTAGGAGTATTGAATTCCATCCCTACAGTTCAGATCTCAACTTGCGCTCACTAAGTTCCTCGAAGTCGCCAAGGGACTCACTGTTTTTACCGACTATGCTAAGCTTGCCGCTTCTTTGCCAGTCTTGCCGACTGTTTAGGTGCTATACGAGCACACTTCAACTACGCTACGTTGCCAAGTCCTTACCGACTATTGGCACCCTAGCGCCTCGCAGGCGACATGGCTTAGATCGCTAAGCACCTTTCTTCCCAAATACTAAATTTTCCTTAACAAACTAAGTCTCTGGGACCCTGCCCGGACTCCCTCTCAACTAGCGACCGCCCAACGCATTACCTTCCACAGTAGCTAGGTACCGTTTACCCTTGACAGTACTTAGCGACTTTTGGGCATCATCAAATTGGAGCCCACTGCGAGGGACTTTAGGGCAGAATTTTGCCAGAAACTCGTTTGCAACGCCAGCGCCGCCTTCTAGTTCAGTTGGCAGGCGCCACTATCCCTTTCCACATTTCGCCGTCTACTCCCCAGTTACCTGGAGCCTTACCACGTCGCACCTTAGCGCAAGAACTTGACGATTACACAACTGAGCTTACAGTCGACGACATTCCAGACCTCTTCCCTCGCCAACTAGACTTTGACGCTAGCGCACCTGGTACACAGACTCCTCTTGCCGACTTAGCTCAGGGATCACCGCCTAGTCCTATCACCTCATTGTCACAACTATTCAGAACCCCCACTCCCTCACCTCTATCTTCACCACTTAGCTTACCGACTACTTCGCTACCGACAACACCGTTACCGACTCGCACAATGGAGGCAGCTGTTGCTCAGCGCATGCCGCCTCGGAACCACTTCTCTGCCCCCAAATGGAATGAGACAAAACCCCGGGAACTCACTCAATACTTTAAGGAACTTGAATACCTCTTTCGCGACTGCAGCATTACCGACCACACCCAAATGAAAGAATACGCGGCACGTTATGTGTCATACGACATGGCAGAAACATGGACTGGCCTCAGGGAATTTAGCGCCCCTGCTGCCGCTCTTGGCAACAACCCCCCACCAGCAGCAACTTACGAGGACTGGAAGGCCGCCGTGATTAGGCTCTATCCTGGCGCTGAAGCCTCTACACATTACATGGTCAGCGAACTTCAGAAACTAGTACAGGACACTTTTGACAACGGCATATACACCCTTGGCGCCCTCTTGACTTATTACCGCGACTTCCAGAGAGTTGCCAGGTGGCTTTTACAGAACGGCAAGCTCTACGGGAATGAGGAACGTCGCTTATTCCAGCAAGGTATCCCCACATCGCTATGGGCTAGGATTGCTAGGCACCTAGAAATCACTCAGCCTAACCACCACCTGGAGGAGCCCTATAATGTGGACGACGTCTTTGAGGCTGGTAAGTGGATTCTTAAAGGCACGGACACTGGCGTGAGCGCCCCTTGTTCCGTTGCCGTCCCTGGTGTACTGCCTGTCCCTGCCGCCGCCATTGCTCCCTTACCGACCCCACCGCCAGCCGATCACTACGTGAAGAAAGAAGATTTGGACACCGCCATTGCTGCCGCAGTCGCTAGCGCCATGACCCGCATCGAAACCATGATCACCACTAGTCTTACCGCCTCTCGTAATCCCGCCCCTGTTAACAACCTTTGCCATTTCTGTGGTGAAGTCGGCCACACTATGACAAGGGGTCGCTGTTCCACATTGGAAAACTACATTCGCCAAGGACACATTCACCGAGCTGCCAACGGTAAAGTGGTACTTCCCTCAGGCACCATCATTCCCAACTATCCCGAACTCAAGTCCTACCAAGAGCACGTGGATGAATGGCATCGTAGAAACCCTGGCAACTTAGCAACTGGCACCCTTACCGGCAACGCTAACCCCGACGCAAAACAAGCTATGCAACAACAGATGGTACTTGAAGTTATGCATTTGGACACTCTTAGCGACTCAGGCAACTTCACTAAAGACGCACGAATTGAAAGCTTAGAAAAGGAATTGGCAATGCTGAAGAACCAGGTCTTTGATGGTGTGGAAATTAAGCAACCTAAACAGCCCCTCAAAGGATACCGACCTCTAGCGCCTATCACTGCCGACCCCGATGTCACTTCAGCGCCTACCGTTACACCCGCCGCCCAACCGCCTACCAACCCTGCCTCCGTCGCTAAACCCGCCAACCCCGCCACAGACGCTAACAGTGCTCCCTTGCCGCCTCTACACCCTTACGCAGGTTTACCTGCACGCTATACTGCGCCCGCCCAACGGAACTTTGCCGCCCCTGACAAGCGACCGGAAGGAGGATATAGACCCACTGCTCCCATATATGACATAGAAAAATCCAACCACATCTTCAGCCGCATTATGAAAACACCCGTCACCCTGTCGGTAGAAGAACTTTGCAGCATAGCACCAGACGTAAGGAATCAGGTCAAAACGGCGGTAACCCCTAAGCGCACTCTTCAGGCAACGGTACAAGACGTTAGCGACATTGACGATGCACTACCTGGATTTTCTGTCACCACTGATCCCACGCTTAACGACACCGACTTCGCACAACAACTCGCTAACGCTACCTCTGTGGACCCCGTGGAATCCTACATCAAGTTGCTAGCGCCAGGAGAAGACCCTGCAATCCTCACCGTCGCTCAGGACTCACAAGCTATACGCTCTATCATGCTCACCGTTGACAGTCGCCAGGAAATTGAAGCTATTGTGGACAGCGGATCTCAGATCATTTCTATGTCAGCGGAAGTCGCCAACAATCTGGGCCTGATCTATGATCCGGGTATTGTTTTAAACATGCAAAGCGCTAACGGCACTGTAGACAGGTCGCTTGGACTCGCCAAGAATGTGCCATGCACTATTGGCGATCTCACCTTCTACTTGCAAATCCACATCCTACGTTCTCCCGCATATGACATCTTACTTGGTCGCCCCTTTGACATTTTAGCGCGCTCCATAGTCAGGACCCTTTCAGACGACAAAACCACCCTCACGATTAGCGACCCCAACTCTGGCGTCCATCGCACAGTACCGACTTTCCCCAGAGGTTGCCAAAAAGAGAAGCTCACCAAGACACCTGCCTTCACTGAACAACATCCGGGCCATTCCAGGTGTTTTCACCCGCCATCGAGGAGGTGATTAGCGACAATCACGGAGATGCAGCGCTTACGCTAGATTATGACCACCAAAGTGGTCGTGTAAATATTGTTTCAACTGCTTATCTTGATTCCAAAGTACTTTCTCCCTCTCTTGACACTAGCGCTGATGCGCTTAATCCCAGTACAAACCCCAAAAACATACAACCCCTTCCCAACTCTGCTCTTGCCTACCTGTACCTTACCGCTTCTGACCATTTTGACCGCTTCACTTCTCCCGATACGTATCTTGAAACACTTCCTAATTCCTTACACCCTGCTATTCTTGGACTTACTTGCCCTAGCGACTCTGCTAGGGAATCATCTCCCTTACCTACCGCCTCCACCTTTGCTGTTGCTAACACTAATAAACGCAAAGGTGTTCAGGTCAAAAAGAAGTACAAGCCCGTAGCGCTTAAAATCAAGCCTGTCGCCAGCTCAGTTTCCGAAGACTTCAGAATCGAACGATGTATTATTGGCGACCCTCTTGCCGACCTCCCGACCTTAACTCCCAATCCACCGCCCTTCCAGCCAACTGGTCGCTTCACCGAGGATTGTCGCAAGCAATTCCTTAGCGACTATGACACTGGTTTTCTCACTTCATCAGAATTGGATGTGCTTACCAACCTTATGTCCAAACAGAACCAAGCATTTGCCTGGGAGGACTCTGAAAGGGGTAGCTTCCGTACCGACTTCTTCCCGCTGGTCGTCATACCGACTATCCCACACGTACCCTGGACTGAACATAACCGACCTATACCGCCTGAACTTGAAGCCGAGGTTTGCCAGATCATACGCAGCAAGATCAAGGCTGGCGTCTATGAGCCTTCAAATAGCGCTTACCGCTCGCGCTGGTTCTGCGTCCTCAAGAAAAATGGTAACCTCCGTATTGTTCACAGTCTAGAGCCGCTAAATAGGGTCACCATACGACACTCTGGCGTCCCTCCCTTTCCCGACCATGTCGCTGAATCCTTTGCCGGTAGAATCTGTGGCGCTACCTTAGACCTCTATGTTGGCTACAATGAGCGCCTTATCCACCCTTCCTCACGCGACCTTACCACCTTTCAAACTCCCTTTGGCGCCTTGCGCCTAGTCACCTTACCAATGGGCTGGACCAACTCAGTCCCCATATTCCACGACGACGTCAACTTTATCCTCCAACCCGAAATACCCAAATTTGTTCAAAGCTTCATTGACGACGTTGGCGCTAAGGGTCCCAAAGACTGGCGACTCATTGATGGCCTCCCAGCGACTCACCCTGATAACCCTGGCGTTTGCCTAGCGCTATGGGACTTCTTCCAGCTTCTTAATCACATTCTCCAGCGCATGAAGTATTGTGGCGGTACGTTCTCTGGCCACAAGCTTGTCTTATGCACCCCTCACTTCAAGATCCTTGGACATGTCTGCATGCCTAGCAGACGCGTTCCCAATGAGTCACGCTTAGCGCTTCTGGAGCGCTGGGGTACCTGCCACGACCTGTCGGAGGTGTGCGCCTTCTTAGGGACTGTTGGCGTCTTGTGCATCTTCATCAAGAACTTTGCCCACCGTGCTCACTATCTTAACCGACTCACACGCGCTAACGCCCCCTTTGAGTTTGGACCGGAACAAGTTGCTGCACAAAGAGACCTTGTCAAGGCGCTACAGGAAGCACAGCCCCTGGTACCTATTGATTATCAGTCGCCAGACCCAGTTATTCTGGCGGTGGACACCTCTTGCATTGCAGTTGGTTTCTTCCTCTGCCAATGCCTTAGCGACAACCGGAAACAGAGGTGCTATAACCGCTTTGGGTCCATTACGCTAAACAACAGAGAATCTCGCTACAGTCAGGCTAAACTCAAACTTTATGGCCTCTTTAAAGCCTTCCAGGCGCTAAGAATGTATCTCATTGGCGTGCGCAACCTCATTGTGGAGGTGGACGCTAGGTACATCAAAGGTATGCTGCAGAACCCTGACATACAGCCCTCCGCCAGCATGAATCGCTGGATCGTCGCTATTCTAATGTTCCACTTTGAACTTGTACACGTCAAGGGCACTTACCACGGACCTGATGGACTCTCCCGACGCCCATTGCAGCCTACCGACCCGACGCCAGACCGTAGCGACGACGACACCTTTGACGACTGGATCGACCGCTTGCATGGATTCATGCATCTTATACAACTTCCTATTCGGCTGCTCCGTAGCGACCAACCAGCTAGCGCTTACTTACACCCCATCATCCCCTACCAGCCGACTCCCTTCATGGCCCCTCTCACATTCTTTACCGCAAACCTTACTGACCAGTCGCCAACCATCCGATGCGTTGAAGAACCCAAACCCCTACGAGAAAACAGTACCGACCTCACCTACGACTCAGTACCCAGGAGCGCTAAAGCCCAAGCAGACGACAACCGCCTAGACACCATTAAGGTTTGGTTGGACACCCTTAAGCACCCTGACCATCTTAGCAACGGCGAGTACGCCACCTTCATACGATATGCCACCAACTTCTTTGCAAGCAACAATTGACTTTGGCGACGCAACAAGGATGGTGCTCACAAATTGGTGGTACAGCCTAGCGACCGACTCAAGATCCTACGTGCTATGCATGACAATTTAGGCCACAGGGGACTTTATGCTACACGGGCTATTCTGCTAGAGCGCTTCTGGTGGCCCCATGTTAGAGCTGACGTTGCTTGGTACATCAAGACTTGTCACTTGTGTCAGATTCAACAGACGCGCCAACTACTCATTCTGCCGACGGTCGCTACGCCAGTGCCTCTCTTCAGCAAGATTTATATCGACACCATGCACATGCCTAAATCAGGTCGCTACAAGTACATCATACAAGGTCGCTGCTCGCTTGTACACTGGCCCAAATTCAGGATGTTACAGAGGGAAAACACCGACGCCATAGCTAAGTGGTTATTTGAAGACGTTATTTGCCGCTGGGGTGCGCTAAGGGAAATAGTTACCAACAATGGTGCCCCTATCATTAGGGCATTAACCTACCTCACCAAAAAGTACAATATACACCACATACGCATCTCTGGCTACAACAAACGCGCTAATGGCCTGGTGGAGCGACCTCACTTTGATGTGCGCCAAGCTCTCTTCAAGGTGGTAGACGGCAACGAGTCTAGATGGAGCGAAGCGACCTATTCAGTCTTTTGGTCGGAAAGGGTAACTATACACAAACGCATGGGGTGCTCACCTTATTATGCAGCTACTGGCACCCACCCCTTGCTCCCTGCCGACATTGTGGAGGCAACGTACCTTCAACCCGCGCCCAACTCCATCTTGTCCACTACCGACCTGATCGCCAGAAGAGCTATCGACCTTCAACGACGCGGTGAAGACTTAGCGCGCTTACACGAAACTGTCTTTAGCGCCCGGCGCCAAGCTGCCCTCAGGTTTGAAACCGATCATAGCGCCACCATCGAGGACTACAACTTCAGTCGTGGGTTGCTAGTGCTCATGAGGAACTCCAAGATTGAGACCACCCACAACAAGAAGATGCGCCCACGCTACTTAGGACCATTGGTAGTTATCGCTCGCAACCGTGGAGGAGCTTACGTGCTTTGTGAATTAGATGGGTCGGTACTGCACAGACCGGTTGCCGCCTTCCGCCTCCTTCCCTACTTAGCGCGCGAACAAATACCCTTACCGCTGGAGGCGCTAGACATTGATACTACCAAACTCAGGGAACTTGAAGAAACCGACCTTTTAGATGATGACGACTTACTGCAGCCAGAAGACGACTTGTAGTCGCTAACACCCTCGCTAAGCCTTTCTTACTTACCATTTTTCTTTATCGTTCTTAAGATTTTATTACTATACAGACTTTCTTTACATACCACAAGACGCAGCGCTAGCGCCCTATAGGCGCCTGGCGCCTTGCGCAACTCTTACACAAGGGTTTTTTGCCATGATGATCTACTGAGCGTTCCCTTAAGAGTTCAAGTCGCTAAAAACCCACCACTTTTGCTAAGTCTTTTCTTTCACAAGTCCTTCCAGTCCACGTTCCCTTACTATACACACAGACTTTCTCGCTACCGATTTCTTACTTCACACAATATTGCAAGTCCCAAAAATATTTTATATTACATTTTTTTTCCTCCGAAGTCAAGCTATGTACGACAATACTAAAAAACGTTCAAAAATTTCTACAGGCGCTAGCGACTAGGCCTGGTCACGGTTGGCAGGGAAGGAGAAAGGCGGGAGCGGGAAGAGATCTTCAGCTTGAACATTGTTTCGCTCTTGCCAAGCTAACGCCTCTTCGCAGTCCTCCTGGTACCGCCTCAAGATAGTGACGCTGCATCCCAGCGTCCATCGTCTCATCCTCAACCCTGCCATCTCATTGTCGACCGCCCGCATCTCCCACGCCATCACCGACTCCATACCGGCGGCACGCTCCATGAACCTCGCCAGCTCCTCTGGCGACCTCATACCAGTAACGGGGTAAAGGAGTTCTTCACCCAGCCACTCGAAGTCGCCACCGGTCATTCTAGAGGCGGGAAGGGGCGTCCATCGAGGATCCACCCTAGCGACAGGGGCGGGACGTTCCTCCTGCTCGAAGTCTTCATTGCCAGAAGACATCTCTCAAGCGGTCGCCATCTGGGATCGCCAAAAGGTTAGCAACACCCAACGCCTGGAGAGGAGTCTTACCTCCTCCTCTCCTGCTTGCTCCTCCTCTTCCTCAACCTCTTCCGCCAAGTCGCCAGCGAGGGAAGGCGATCGGCTAACCAAGACAGATCAGGCGCTAACTTTGTAAGCAGTTAATGATTACTTACCGAATGCCACTAGGCCCAGCCACGGGAGAGGATCGCTGCCCGGGGAGAGGCTCGAAGTCCATCTCTGCTAACAGGAAGTCGCTAAATAATCACAGGAGAAATCAGAAAACTTACCATCCGAGGCCATCCCAACGAAGAGGCGCTTGGCCTCTCTGGCAGGACTCAGAGGGGAACCCGCCCTCTTGCCGACCGACCGCCCGCCTACCGACTCTACCGACCCCTCTCGCGCTACGGCCTTCCCCTTCCCCTTGGCCGTTCTGCCCCTCAGTGGAGGCCAGCGAGCGGTCAGCTGCGAGATTCCTTCCCAAGGGGTCGGCAAAGGCTCCTCGCCCTGACAAGTCGGAAGCGCCAGACTCTCTCCAGAAATGCTAGCGACACCGCCAGCCTCCACCAACGCTTGCTCCCTCACAACGAACTCCCTCACCCGCCTAACCTGTACCGACCGTTCAAAAGTACGCTTGACGATCGGATCTTCCTTGCCGCGTTCCCGAGACTTGAGGCCACCGTAGGTACATGCCCGCTTGAGGGCGTCGCACCGGTAACAAGGCAAAACCCCGGTCAGGAACCAGCAGGCTTCAGGGTTGTTGTCGGCCCAGCACTTATCGCACTAAGACCAATCAGGTCAGAACAGTTGCTAAAGGTACAAGCAGCACTTACCGCGCCCTTGGAATTTTTGTATGCCTGGCGTTGGCCAGGCGCTACGGTCTTCTTACCCTTTGTGCCTTTGATACTACACCCGCCTCCATTCCAGTATCCACCACAATCTCCGAGTGCCGGGTTGCCAGCAAGTCCCTCAACTCCGCATTGGTAAAAGTGGTTTGAGTAGGCGCCTGCAAAGTCAATCAGTCGCTAAAGAACTAGGTACCAAAAGGAAGGACTCACCTCGTATAGGGGCGCTACCCTTGCTGACTTGCGGGACTAGAAGAATTACGGTTAGCAACTGGCGGCAATGCAACTAAAGAAAGTACACAAACTTTGCGAGGAGAAGAGCTTGTGGAGCCCATCGTAGGAGCCGCTGGCGAAGGGCTCTCGTCGCCAGCGGCCACACGTCCTACCTGGCGAGCACGACGTGGCACCCGACCAACCGTAGCACAGGTGGACTCAGCCGGCTGGCTGGGACCTGCGGGAGAGGGCGCCAGCCGCGAAGTCAAAGCCACAGGGGCGCTAGCAACAGGACGGGAAGAAGGGGCCCCACCCAGAATGGCGGCCAACTCATCGTCAAGAGAGGGGATGGCGGGGGGGGGGAGGTCGCTAAATGGTCAGCTAAAAGTTGAAGAAAAGTCGCTAACAACACATACCAGTAAAGCCTCGAAAGGCGCCAGCCACGCAGCGCCCTCGTGCTCGGCAGCACGGGCAACACACCATGCTCGCAACACCTCCTCATCCTCCCATGCCACCCCAGACGACCTATGACCCTCCCACCGCTCCAGCAGCCGCAGCATTCCTACCACCAGTTCCTGCGAAGCACCAGCACCATCGCCAAGGTGCCGTGCCAAGAATAGCAACGCGTCAAAAATAAAAGTGAGCGCACGGGCGCTGGCATCGGTAGTGGCAGGGGCGGAGGACATTAGTGTGGGAAATTGCCTGCTTACAGGGGATTTCAATGAAGTTACGATTATAGTCGCCAGACCTTTTAAGGACAGGGATTAGGCACACGGACCAGGTAACAACACGTGATATCAAGGTTGACTGAGAACAGTCAATTTTTCAGTTGGGAGGAGGTGATAAGACCTGGGCCGGGCTTAGCGCAGCAAAGCTATAATTAGCAACTTTTGTTGATAGCAGTTTGGCGGCTCACTCAGGCGACCAGGCGCGACGCAAACAATACATGACTAGGCGACCATGGGATGTTTAGCGCACGGGACTTCTGGACCACGGGACTCGCTCACCTGACTGTTAACACACGGACCACACACCTGACCTCGGGCTTGATAACAGGTCACCGATCAAAGATAGCCGGCGCCTTATAAGATTACGCGTTTAACGACTTGCCGACGGCTATCAGCAGGTCGCCACTTCTTCAGCCCCGGTGCCTAGCAGTTAGCGACGCTTACTTTTACCAACGCTTAGCGACTTTGGCGACGCCAGCCCCCTTGATTGTTTCAGACCCCAGGATAGTCACCGTTTATTTGACTGCTTTCAGTGCTCACTTGGTAACTTAGCGCTTGCCGACTGATAGACGCCGCGGGTTAGCTATTTCACATTCTATTCTTCTTGTCATAATCCATTCCCCATTTTGTTACTTAGCGACTTATAGTTTAATTAACACGGCGACTTAGCGCCTATAAATACTGTACATATTTTGTCTTAGGAGTATTGAATTCCATCCCTACAGTTCAGATCTCAACTTGCGCTCACTAAGTTCCTCGAAGTCGCCAAGGGACTCACTGTTTTTACCGACTACGCTAAGCTTGCCGCTTCTTTGCCAGTCTTGCCGACTGTTTAGGTGCTATACGAGCACACTTCAACTACGTTACGTTGCCAAGTCCTTACCAACTATTGGCACCCTAGCGCCTCGCAGGCGACACGGCTTAGATCGCTAAGCACCTTTCTTCCCAAATACTAAATTTTCCTTAACAAACTAAGTCTCTGGGACCCTGCCCAGACTTCCTCTCAACTAGCGACTGCCCAACGCATTACCTTCCACAGTAGCTAGGTACCGTTTACCCTTGACA
>QLOM01001040.1:6421-18675 GCA_003313785.1 Termitomyces sp. MG148
GCCTTGCTCCCCTTTTGCAAGATCTACAACATGTTCAAAGTCAAGCTCCATGCCCTGAAGAACTACTTTGACAATATGCTCAGAAAAGGCTTCATACGCCCCTCGATCTCTGCCACCGGCACCCCAGTTCTGTTTGCCAAAAAGAAGGACGGCTCCTTGCGCCTCTGCATTGACTACCAGGGACTCAACCAAGTCACAAAAAAGAACCGGTACCCTTTCCCCCTCATTGGTGATCTAGTTGACCACCTCTACAGCAGTGCTAAGGTGTACACCAAAGTTGGGCTACAATAACGTCCACATAGCCCCAGGACACAAATGGAAAACCGCCTTCTGCACCCGCTATGGCCTCTTCAAATACCTTGTAATGCCCTTTGGTATGACCAACTCCCTTGCCACCTTCTAGTACTTCATGAATGACATCTTCCACAATATGAACAACATCTTTGTCATTGTATACTTGGACAACATTCTCATCTACTTGAACACACTGGAGGAACATTGGAGTCATATTTGCAGCATCCTAGAGTGTCTTCAGGAGCACAATCTCTACACCAAACCAGAAAAGTGCTCCTTCCACACTACCAAGGTCAAATATCTCGGCATCATTGTCACTCTGGATGGTGTTTGCATGGACCCCACCAAGGTCAAGGCCATTCTCAATTGGCCCTAGCCCTGGAATATCAAGCAAGTACAGTCATTCCTTGGTTTCGCCAATTTCTACTACCAATTAATCGACAACTACTCTGGTATCACCAAACCCCTCAACTGGCTCACATGCAAGGACTCTCCCTGGAACTGAGACAGCAAATGCCAGAGTGTGTTTGAACTCTTCAAAAAGGCCTTCACCACTGCCCCCATCTTCCACCCTCCCCAGTGCAATATACTCAGCCTCCATCATAGATGTTAAGACTGTGTCTTGGTATTTTGCACTCCAACACATAGGTCCTCCAGCTTGTATAAACACTCCCCCCAATACTGATTTCTGGGTATCAATGTCTGACACAAAATCCAAGTTGTAGTAGCCACGTGTAATATAGTCCACATAATTTAATCCACCATATTGTAGTTTGTAGGATATTGTGCCCTTGATGTATCATATGACATGGAGTAGCACTAACCAGTGGGGTTTTCCAGAGTTTATCATGAATCAACTAAGTGATATAATAGCAAAGGCAATGTCAGGGAATGTGCCAATCTGAGCATACATCAAGGATCCAAGTACTTTGGAATAAGGTTTGTCCTTCATGTATTGATGTTCCTTGTCTGTTGTTGGTGCCTGCATTTGACTTAGTAATCCCAGGAGGAAGAGGTGTATATTTGGAGGTGCAATTGGCCATGCTAAATTTCTCTAGTGTGCGCTTTAAGTATTTCTCCTAGTTGAGCATGATGAGTTGCTTTGCTTGGTTGCATGTAATTTGTATACCAAGCACAAATTTGATGTCTCTGAGGTCCTTGATTTCATACTTCTCTCCAAGCTCTTCACATGCCCTTTCTGCCTCTGTCTTTGATGATGACATTTCTGATGTGTCATTCATGTATGTGCTGGTGACCATCTTTTCTCCATCTCTGCTCCTTGACCTTACTGATTGATCCATCTCTGACTGTCTATAACCCAGCCTCTTCATCTCTTCATCCAAGGTACACCACCAATTTCTAGAACTATCCATTGTCCCATACAACACCTTGTCCAGCAGCAATACCAAACTTCATTCTCCTCTAAGATGCCACCCACTACTCTGCTCTCCTGGACCCACTTGCTTTTGTTCACATTGACCCTGTAAATGTCCCCTGCCTTTACCTTGTAACCTTCTGGCTGCTCCATTAGTATGGAAACCTGCATGGATGCATTGAGGTATGTGCTCATGTAATTGACCTGCCTAAATTCATAGTCCAGGATGGTGCTTATTGCCAGGTTCATCTGTAACAATCTGTACTTGACAACCAAGGCATAAGTTGCAAAGTAGTCAACACTGAGTATCTGAGAAAAACCCTTCACAACCAGTGTAGTACTTGGTTAGAGTATTACTGATAGTTCTGGGGCTTTCTTGAAGTCTTAGAAAGTTTCTTCAAATCTACACTGTTGCTTGACAATAAATTTAATGTATTTTCCAAAATATAAAATATTCTGAAAGGTAGAGGGTTTACAACAAACTCCAGCCTAAGTGATTCACTCCCTGAGAACCACAAAGCCTTTGCTTATTAATTGCTTTGAGGTTTTCAACAAACTCCAGCCTAAGTGATTCACTCTCTGGAAACCACTGAGCCTTTGCCTATTAATTGCTTGCCTATTCTCTATCCTACTTGTACTATTATACTCTTTTTACAGTGCACAGACTACCACTACACATGACTTTCTGTTCCAGACTTTTCCAGCCTTCAGAACATAATTGCTATTCCAATTTCCCTTTTTGGACACTGTTTTGGTCCTTGTATCTCCTGTGTATTTATTGGGGTGTTTTTGGGAATATACTTTGTTGAGACTGCTACCAAGAGGCTTACAGTTTTCAGCCTTACTATTAAATGTTTATTTTGACTTTTGGTGCATGTTACACTCTGACTGCTGGGATAGCATTGTATCACCAGTCTAGCCTTCTGCCCTGCAATCTTGCCATCAGCATCGTATTTCAGCATAAACACCTATTGGTTTTTCATGGTCCTGGCACCTTTTGATCTCTTGACAAGTCTCCAGATAGGAAGAAAAGGATGCAGCAAAATTGTAGAGCATGCAGATGAAGGCACATGCAATGAGGATGACTTGTGAAGCAAATTGAAGAAAACCCATGAGTTCTTTGAGTTCCTTCCATGTGGTGTGGCAGCGTGAGGCCAAGCTGAAAGTTAGGTCACAAAGGTGGTTGAGCTTGTCTGCAGGAAGGTGGACCTCCATGGAGATGGAATCAAGTTCCAGGCCCAGAAATTCAATAGTTGTGGCCAGCCTCACAATCTTGGAAGGTTTAAAATGTGAGTTAGAATTGCCTGCCTAGTTTGAAGGCCCATGCAAAGGACTTGTTGACAAGAGAGCAGGGAACAGAGAGTCTAAAGATGGCAAGAAAGTCATTGAGATAGTGGCAGATGCATGCTAGAACATTGCATTGTAGGATCCAGTGAAGAGCTTCTGCAAACAGGTTGAAAATGTAGCCCTGAGTGCACCCCAAATGCAAGAACAATGTCATGATAAAGTTTGCCCAGCCATTTGAAGCCTAGCAGTGGCCAGTCCACGTGGCACACTGGTATGTATCAAAAGGCTGCTTCAAGGTCAAGCTTGAGCATTAGAGAGCCTGGCTCTGATGCAACAAGGTCTTGTATAGCATGTTTGACCATATTGTAGTCAATTGTGGCCTCCACATTGGCAATTCCATCATTCACAGAAGTTTTCTCCAGCCAGGACAAGTGGTGTATGCAACACACCTTGGTGGATTGTTTCCATGTTACCGCCCCAATGGGTGAAGCTTAGAAGTTAATGAAAGGTAGCGTGTCAAACGGCCCATGTGTATGCCTGCTAGCAACTTGCATAGCAATGTCAGCCGATATGGCTGTGACAGTGGATGGGTCTGAAGTTGCTGACTTAAGGTTTGTGCAGGTCTGACTTAAGTTGCGCTCTCCTGAGAAACCCAGATTTGCTCCAAATTGTATAATTTGTAATAAAGTAGTTACAAACTGTCAATCGGGGTATCTGTGTAGGTAATGTAGCCATGCGGCCTTGTTAAGAGTTGAAGTGATGTAAGGTAAGGTAGATGTATTGTGAGTGGGGGCATTTGCACGTGGGTCGGTGTTTGGTTGAGAAGGAGGGATGGGGATAGTGCTGTCAAAGGGGTCCAGAAATGAAGAGCCAAGAGACAGGGTGCCTTTGCCTGTAGACGGGCTAGTAGGAGTGGATTGTCTTATAAGTACCATGGAGAGCAATCAAACCAGATGTAAGACCTTGGGTCCACTTGGCTGGTAGGCTAGGCCACTGCTGATGCAAATTTGTAACTGAGCCAGTTGGGTTAGCCCAGTACAGGCAGCATGGTTCCGAGGCCACATGCTGGAAACTCAAAAGGGGGGGTGGTCTTGGTGTGAGAACAAGCCAGATTTGAAAGGAGCCAGTTCAATTACCAATGCAATGCAGCAGAACAGTTGGAAAGGAATGTCAATGGCAAATACAATCAGATTAAACCTGGGGTTCCAGTGCAAACCAGTTGGCTCTGATTTGATACTGCAGAGTAGATGACATACAAACTCCATGTATTCCGACATTGAAATTAAACCTACGGGGCAATTACACAAGCAACATGTTTGATGTAGTTAAAAATAGACTAATGCTTAACAAATAAGGCTTAGTTCAAAAATTGGGCTCTGACAATCTCTTTAAATAAAGTCTCTTTAGGGACTCTCAGAGCCCATTTTACTGCTAAGTCCCTTTTTAAGTAGAAATATGGGACTTTATTGAAAAGTCACATTTTGTCACAATATGGTCATGTGATAACCATGTCTCTGCATGAACCAATAGGCATAAACAAGCAAATAAATAATCATAATTTTGAGGATGAGAAGTCTGGATAATGAGACCTTTATCCATTTTAGAATAGTATGGTAAACCATAAGCAAAGTATCTTGGCATGCCATCCACTTATAATGGCCCATTGATTCATGTTAATCAGCAAAAACAACAACTTTCAGCTTGAAACTCAAGCTAGCTAGGTCATCTGATGACAACTTCCAAGTCTGATCTATGATGAAAGGGTGATATCTCTGTACATGTAGTCAAAACCACGCATCTCAAATAACTCAGAAATTGCATAATTGACCTTGAGTTGGATTGGATTTTGCAGAGGGAGCAGCACTGAAATTCAGTGCCGATAATGGCAGAGAAGATGGATGTGACGATCTCATCGAATACTGCGGGTCACGAAGGTTAAGCATGAGCCTGCTTATCATCGTACTTGAAACACTGGAGCAGGTTGTAGGAAGAAATAACTTGAAACAGAAGGATAGACATACACGTTGGCAAGAGTTGTTGTAGAACCTCGTTGATATTCCTGGAAGAGCAGTTATTGCCTTGATGTATCTAAAGTGAATGTAGCGAATATTTACAGATGAAGCCTACAAGGATGTTGTAATCTTTGCATGAAGGAAGGGAATTTACTTACAAAAAATGTGATCACAGTTACAAGTTCAATAATTCCAATGATTCTGAAATGGCACGTCAGCAACTTCACTCCAGAACCAATAACATTATCAGTGACCCGAAGTATAATGCGCCTAGGAGTAGAATTTGAGCCTGAGAAGAGCAATCTGTACAAAAAGCATACCATCACGGAGCAGTAGTTTGTATAAAGACCTACGAACCATATCCCCCCGGTTCCATGACTTGAACATGGTCATACTGAAAATTAGGACGTCGAAGACGAGCATCGCGATCCACGCATTGGCGAGGCCTGTCCGTGACCATGGATCAGCCACAGATACAATAACTCTTATCATTTGCACTGAGAAAGACGAACGTTTTGCACTGGTGTAAACAAGTTTAGCCAATCAAATATAAGGGAGAAAGTTGGTTGTCCTACTCATGGTTATCGGAGAACGTCACACAAGTTATTTGCAGACCAGTGATACTTGAACTGCCGTCATGCCTAGCAGCCACGGACCACTAACAGGATGATAATATGAGAACTGTGACAAAAGGGTGACCTCAAACACCCACTGCTCCAAAGATGGTGGCTACGAGCCCGCATGCAGAGAGGAACAGGAGCACTCGCAAGTTTTGCTCATACAGCGCATAAGTACGTATTACGAAAAGGACTGATGTCATAGCAGGTCACCACCGAAAACAATTCAGAGAGTGATGCACGTACTGGATACGATAGTTTGTATAACTACAATGAGGTATTGATGGTAGAGAGCGAGTGTAGAGCAGCTAATAGACAGGAATTCTAGATTATGGGTTACAAGGATGTCATAACTCACATCTAGGACCTCACTCAGTGAAGTAACAATATGGATTAAGAAGCCAATACCTTAGCACCGTCTGGTGATTGAGAATTCCAAAAGTGTTGAACAATGGCAGGGACATTCCCGAAAAGACTCGAGTAGCGATTGAGGTAAAAGAAGGCCGAGGCCCACGAGAGAGATCGCGTAGACCAAAACCGGTCAACTTCGGCAGGTAGTGTCAACGCGTAGTCATAGTAAAGTAGAGCTACCATATACATGAGAACGGATGAAGGTCAGGAGAAACAGCAGATGGGACGTACTATATGAGGCGAGGTCGAGGTAATTATTCCTGATCCTGCAAAGTAGTTATGAGATAGACTAGCTCAGAATGGATGAGGCAACAACGGGCAAGCGTACAATTGTGAATAGATAGATGCTGTCTGGTCATCGACCATCGTGAAGACTTCTCAGATAAGCTAGTCGTTTTCAGTTCAGTCTCGCCTCATATTTATACATGGTATGTACAATTTCTAGCAACATCAACTCGAGTCTCAAAACCATCAACAGTAAGGGAACTTGCCGATCAGGTTATTTAATGGTACCATTTAGTCTCCTTGACGTTGATGTTTTACGATGTAATCCTTGCATAGCCTTGATTCATCAATCAATGCCTAGTAAACAGTGGCAGACTTGACACTGCGAAGAAAGGCACACTCTTATCTTTTAGACTTCTCGAGATTCTGGCGGTTTGGTTGATGCAAGTATGTCGAAAACCTTGTAAAATGTACAAACGCCAAAAAACCTTCAAGTTGCAGACAAACAGACAACGGAAGCCAATCCATAGTACTAAATGAAGGTACATGTGAAAAACAGGCCAGCGGTGCACAATGGACCCTTCAAGTTGGGCGCATTGAAAATTTGGGTCCCGAAGTCAAGCTAGGGAAAGTGGTGTCAAAGTGGGAGAAGTGATATCCGCATTCATGACTGATTCTGCTTATCGGATTGCACAGTCATTCAGTGCTGTTTATATAAATACCTATCAACGCTGCTGTATTGATCATCAAAGACCACATCTCATCAAGTCGATTGTCCCCCGAGTAGTTATACAGATACAAGAAGCTCTAATTCAGCCTCCCAGGTGTAGTTGACAAGTAATCAATCAGAGCTGCCAAAGGTCGGGTGAGAAGGAACATAAGAATCCATATAAATGGACCGCATCGGGGAAGAGACTCAATAGTTCAGCACGTGTGACCGAGGAGGGGTATTCAGAGGAGCGCTACAAGTAGACAGAGATCAAACTCCACCCGCACATCCCGGCTCAGCAATCTCGACATCACTAATTGATTGATCGCTGTGATGGACAGCAGTTGCCAGGGGCGGGAGGACAAAATAAGTGAAGCATTGATTACTGTGAGATGGACAATACGGACAACGCCGATGATGGGTAGCATCAGCATATACACGGGCCCGGCTCCGATGGCCCCGAACCCCTCAGATTTTCCAGAGGTAAAAGGCAGTGTGTGGGATTTGATATAATCTAGGCTAGCTAATTTGCCTAACTATGGGTAGTTTGACAGGCTTACTGAGCAGTAGGTCAGTGGATGTCGAGGTGGGCTCAGCGCGATCCTATCACAACATAATCTAAATCCGGACGAAATGTCAATGTCGAAAGCTAGAATTCATGCTACATATGACTTGCGCCTCCAGATATTCACGGGACGTCTAGATGCGCCGGGCGCAGCGCCCGCCAAAGCCACGTGATCACTCTTGACGTCGTGAATCGAGCAAACTGTTCATATCGTCCCTTCATTTACCCTTGAGTGCGGCTCAGTGCTCGAAAATGTTCCCGTGGCATACAAGACATAGGGTGAGCTCAACGAAAGCGGGGACAACCTCATGATAATCTGCCATGAATTTACTGGAAGTGCAGATGTGGAGGATTGGTGAGTCCGTCCGTCGATAGCTAACCGTCGTATTCAGCATCACGCTGCTTCAGGTGGGGGCCACTCATGAGTGGAGGGAAAGCCTTCGATCCTTCACGGTTCTTCATCTTTTGTGCAAATGTATTTGGTTCTCCATACGGATCCGCTTCGCCAATTACTATCGATCCCAATACTGGCAAGCCTTATGTCCCTGAATTTCCTCCTACGACGATTCGAGATGATGTTCAGTAAGTGTTCCCGGCTTCGTCCAGGCGAAGGCCAATAAATCCTTGATAGTATACATCTCGACCACCTTGGAGTGTAATCTGTAGCGCCGGTCGCCATTGGTGGGTCCATGGTAATACACCGGTCTCAAACCTGAGACCAGCAGAGGGTAGCAGAAGCGTTGTGAATATACCCTGAATTGGCTGAAAACTGTAAGCCAGCGTTGAAAACTGATGCAAGAGTGTGCCTCAAAAAGCCAACTCGATACCTCAATACATGAGTATGACTACCATCTAGTGAGCTGTGAGAGCAAGGGAAAGATCAACAAGCCATCACAACATGGGTGTTTAGCTGAGCCAGTGGTTGTGTGAAGTCAAGATGGCCTGAGTCCAGAGAGGCTGCCACCGTGGACACGAAAAGAGTTCAGCCTCGACCGCTTGGGAGGGGTGGGTTGACCGGGGAGACTGCCAGCCGTAGGGTCAGTATAGTCAAAGGGGTAGGAATAACCGGCTTCGTGAGTGACGTCTGGGGGAATACGGGAGGAATGGGAGAGGGTTGGGCGTATGCGCCGGGTCTGGTACTTGTGATGAAGCCCGGCGATTGTTGTCGCCTCGACGTGTCGCAACTCCCAATCGGGTTGAGTTGTGGCTCAATGGGCGCTCCGATCTGCCTCCCCGCTCTGCCTCTCCCCGCCGTTTGCACGACCGACCCCAGACGGACCCATCTTTGGGGGCCATCTCTGGGGTGACGTCCCTATCTTCGGTGGGCCTAACGGAACCTCTAACGCGAGGCTTGGCCTTACCACGCGTAGTAACCGAGTGCGCCCCCAATGTCGTGAAACATCCGCGAAAAGCACACGCGAGTAATTGTACGCGTATAACGTCGTAACTAAGCGACTCCACGAAGTGCACACCCGAAGAATTAGGACGTGTGCACGCTATGATGACGGTTCAATAGACGTTCGCGAGGCGCTTTAGGTGTCATGAGCGCGGCGCCGGGGTTGCGATGCAGATGATCAATTTGTACTTACCTCAGACTGACATTATGTAACTTAGTTATCGACATTGACCAAATTCATTCCAAGCGCCCCTCTATTTCGAATCATGACCGCTCCACGCATCCACTGGAAGACAGGTGTTATGTATATGAAACCGCTTTGGACGCTTGACCCAGACATTGGAGTGATTGAAACTATCTCACGCCATCATCTCCTTCCACACTCTGATCGCTCACTCGAGCAGCTCACAGTATCTTTTCTGACCGAAGGGTCATTTAATAAGATTTATACTGTCGACATAAAAACTTCATCTTCTGTAAAATCGTATATCTTTCGAGTGGCACTCGCCGTTGAGCCAGGTGACAAGACACGGAGCGAAGTCGCCACTCTTGACTACATCAAGCGACGCACTACAATCCCTGTTCCTGCTGTAATTGCGCATGATTCTTCGTCTGACAACGAACTAGGATTTGAATGGATTCTAATGGAAAAGGTTCCTGGTGTGCAGCTCAGCAACAGCTGGTCTATATTATCCGACACCACCAAATCCGCTATCACTCGCGAGATTGCCGGTTACATACTGCAGATGCGCAAACAATGTGTCTTCCACAAGATTGGGGGATTATACCACAGCACAGAAGGCGAATTTGAAGTTGGACCTATTATCACGCAGTTCATGTTTATTGGAGGCAGGCGACAGTTGCTCCCTCGTAATCGCGGTCCCTATAGTCATGACAGCGAGTTTATGCGTGCCTTGATCAACGTTCAAAAAGACGATATCCATCTCCTACAAACTATGTCATCCGACCATCCCGAATTCGACGAAGACCTGCTCGAAGACGGACCTGATATTATAAATGTGATGGACAACCTGCTCACTCTCGTTCCCACACTTTTTCCGCCAGGTGAAAACGACGAGCCCTTGCGTACAGTTCTTCTGCACCCAGATCTTTCACTTAACAACATCATGATTGACCCGATCACTTCGAAGGTTACTGGTATTATAGATTGGGAATGCACTAATGCAAGTCCACAATGGCAAGACCAGTATCCCCAGTTCCTGACGGGACCAGAGGTTGAGGAAGAGCCTCCGCGAGTCGAACCTGGTGATACTGATGGACTACGAAACGAGCGCTGGGAAAATTGGGAGAAGATGAGGTTGAGAGCAGTTTTTGACGAGGTTGTTGAAAGTTCGGAGAAACTGCCTCTGATAGAGCTGAAGAGGGAATTTGTAGATCATCTGGGGGCTGCAGAGTATACGCAGGTAATGGTGGAGCGATGGATCAAGAACACTAGGACTTTGTTACAAGCTCGAGCTACATAAAATCATTCCCGTACTCGTTTGGTATTTACAAACGGCAAGTAAGACTACGATACACATGTGGATTTCTGACCTTCCATGATCAATGTTGAGTCGATTGAACCACTCCAGGATAAAACTATAGCTTACTAAATAAGTTTTGTATTCTTTAATTCCTGCCTGATGGTCTCAGGATTGGCGTCAGTCACAGCACGAACTGGACCAGCTACCGTCTTAGGTGCTATCTTTCTGACTGAAGTAATTGTTGCCTGTTTGTTGGCCTGAATTTGAAGATTATGAGTTCCATCATTGTTCATCTGCCGACCGTACGTATTGTCAAGAGAAAAATATTCGAAATAGTCATATCGCACTTTCTGCATGTCAAGCCTAAAATCCTCGTCGCTATAGATGGTCCCCGCCAAAGAGCTGAAGCCGGTAAGCTTCTCCGCAGGTATTTTCTCGATAAATGCATCGAGCGCCTTGCTTGCTTTACCCATCTCGATCTATGCCAGATGTACATGTCACCGCCGTTACATGTAAGAAAACAAGGTGCGTACGTTGATTGTACTCTGGGCTTATAGGTTTCTCTTCTGGCAATGAGGGTCAAGAATCGAACCGAAGGAACTTGGAAGGCGTTGAATAGCAGTGGTTATATACGGGAGAAGTTTATTGTTTCTCAAGATAAATAGCGGTCAGGTAGCTAGATGGAAAGGATCCATCAAAGCTTAATAGATGTCGCATGACCAAATGATGTGAGAGAAGTCCTCAGTGGGGTCAGATCATGTGGGATAATTTTGATGTTTTTGACGGTTTCTCGATGCTTCTGGTCAGTGGGTTTCCGTACTACAATCTAACTGCCGTTACAGCACTTTTAATAGTGATAGACCCCTTCCAAAAAGGAAAGGGTTAAGTTTAAAGTACCTAGGTTACTCCTTGCCGAGCCCCGAGGTTCCTCCCAGATTCAACGATTGATTGTTGGTACATTGTTGAACATCATGGTAGGGTTCAGATCCTAGAGATCAAACATACAACCTAACAAGGGTAACCTGGAAGGGGTCTATGGATTGTTATGAAAAGCGTTATAATAATCAGTCAACACTGCCGAATATTAACGTCTTCTGAATGTCTCCCTCATCCCATTTCCAATCGTAGATCGACAAAACAAATCCTTCCAACAAGACAATGTCCCTTGCCATGTTCCTACAGAAAGGTATGATGTCATATAGATTCTTTGAAATAAGTCATCTTGTAAGTATGTCACCTTGGAGGCGAAAAACATGGCTTCATGAAAGTTGAAGCTTGAAGCTTGAAGTGACTTTGCCCTTTACTCAAAATTGCCATGCGCCACAGTGGCTTCAATCAATCAACCCTTGTTATTCTGCGCACCTCCGCGATGTGAATCTACTTCTACAATAACGATTCTCATTGAAGCATAGGAATAGAAATCATGATGCAGTCTCCCCTTCCAATTTTGCTTTCTTTGCAGCCTGTAGCACCGGTGGGGCCTGTTTCCCTCTTACCCCGACATCTGGTCCCCCATCCGGCTCTACTGCCCTCTTCCTCTTCTCACCCACCTCTTCTGACCCAGGTTCCTTAGCCTTGCCATCCCTCGTCTCCCTCCCCTCACGACCACCCGCCCCACGGCCTCCCCGCCCGCGGCCTCCGCCGTCCCTGCCGCCACCACGTCCTCCTCGACCTCGAGAACCACCACGCCCACGCCCACGGCCGCGACCGTTTGAACCACCGAATGTCGAGTCAAGGGCGGATTTTGCGGCGTTTTGGGCGCGTTCAATTTGGAAAGCTTTTTCTGTGGTTTCTGTCAAGGGCAGAGAGCATTAGTACCGACTCGATCAAGCCCAACAAAGCGAATGAGTGAAAGATTATGGCGAGATAGACGAAGGCA
>QLOM01001048.1:0-10701 GCA_003313785.1 Termitomyces sp. MG148
ATCAGACTTATCAAAAGTCTACATTCTGCTTATAGGAAGTTAGTGACGTTATCATATTGGAGCCCACTGCGAGGGACTCTTTTACAGAATACCACCAGAAACTAGAGCACAAAGGCAACGCCGGGAAGCTGCGGAACCACCATCAAGTCTTTTCCCGCCATTACCAACAATCCCAATCTGAATCGGATTAACCGACCTGACCCCTTCAACAAGGCGCCACGTACCGCCTACCTTAGCAGAAGAACTAGAAGCGGCATATCGGAGACTAACCGTTGACGATATCCCAGATCTATTCCCAAGAAACTTATCACCGGTAACCCCGCTAGACGAATTCTTCTCATTCGACATATCAGTACCGGCCACTCCCCAACTGACACCCGTTCAGCACCCACCAAAACTAATCAAAAATAGTCAACCCAGGAGAATGGAGGAAAACACCGCTTCACGGATGCCGACCAGGAGCAGTGGAACTGCCCCAAAATGGAATGAAAACAAGCCAAGGGAGCTGCCTCACTACTTCCGCGAACTAGAATACTTGTTTTGCGATTGCCAGGTCACGGACGAGCGCCATAAGAAGGAATATGCGGCACGATATGTGTCGTACGACACGGCGGAACTATGGACATGTATTCCGCAGTTTGAAGGTAATACCGGCGAACCAAACCGCCCGTACACCTACGCGGAGTGGAAAGCCACAATTGTGAAATTATATCCCGGAGCAGAGGAACAAGCCAAATGGGCGGTGAGCGACCTGGAAAGGCACGTAACGGGCACTTTCCGTATGGGCTTAACTACTTTGGGTCAGCTCTCGGACTATTACCGAACGTTCCAACAAATTGCACAATGGCTAAAGAGTCACAAAAAAATCTCCGCGAACGAGGAAAAGCGGTACTTCCAGCAGGGATTCCCGACGTCACTATGGACAAAAATAGCGAGACGGTTGGAAATCTTGGCTCCCAACCACCACCCTGACGAGCCTCACGAGGTTAGTCAGGTATATGAGGCCGGCGTATGGATATTGCACGGCACCAATACCAGTTCCGCACCAACCCCTGCCCCGCCAACAGGATACGCCGGAGGGGTATTGCCGGCACCAGGAACGCAAGCAACGCGCAGCACCGCAAATACGCCCGCAACAGACAGCAGATATATTAAGAAAGAAGATCTGGGCGATATCGTAAAATTGGCAGTAGCGGCAGCCCTAGAAAAAGTGGTGGCCCCAAGTGGAGGAGGGATAGGGAACAACCGACAAAATAGCCGTCCGCCGCTAGGAGATGGCTGTCATTTTTGTGGAGAAATCGGGCATACTATGGTCAGGGGCAGATGTAACGTTCTCGAAGACTACATCCTGCGGGGGCGATGCCGACGAAATGCGGAAGGAAAGGTAGTTCTTCCGTCGGGCGGTTTCATTCCCTACGACCCCAGTAAACCCCTTTACAAAGACAGGGTCGATGAGTACCACCGCCGCAACCTGGGCAACATAGCCACTGGAACTCTCTCAGCCAACGTGAACCCGGATCCCGTTCAGACCAACATCTAGCAGCTGGTGTTTGAAATTTCTCCGGCAAAGACACAGGTACCAGCACCCTTGGCTACTTTCGCGAACGTCACTACAGACATAGGGCAGCAGATTGCAGCCCTTAAAGAGCAACTGGAAGTATTAGAATTACGAGAGGCGGGAAACCGTAACCGCCAGGTAATGGACGGGGTCCAGATCCCCAAAGCGAAGCGTCCGTTAACCGACTATCGGCCAATGGCCACTCCTGAGGCTGCTCCAGTCAAGCAAACTACGCCGACCAAAGGAACTAACCGACCCGTCAACAAGCCTACGGTCACCGAGGTGCCGGATCCAGAAGCACCGCTACACCCGTTCTCTGGCATCCCGTGTCGATACGTGCCGCCCGCAGACAGGGTGATGGGCAAGCCGGACAAGCAAAACAACGGGGCCTACCGAACAGAGGTACCAATCCAATCGGTAGAACACACCAAAGCGGTCTTCGGACGGTTGATGGAGGCTCACGTCACGATGACCGTTGGGGAAGTCCTGAGCATTGCACCAGACATACGCAATTTGACTAGGGCAGCGGTTACGCCAAAACGCATCTTGGCAACAAATATAGCCCAGATAGAAGAAGTCATGGACGATGGGGTAGAAGAAGCACAAACCTCTTCGGTCGAGGTAGTGGATAGTGGCAGAAAATCTTTACGTATTCTCTCTAACACCAACGATCTGACCGCCATCAACTACGCCTCGTGAACATCGTCAGACCCAGTGTTAAACTACCTCAAATCCTTACCACTGGGCGCCGTTCCGGAGAAGTTCTGCGTAGCCCGAGATACCGATTCGCTTAGGTCCATAACCGCGCTCATAGGACAGAAAGCGGAAGTGGAGTGTATCGTGGATAGTGGGTCCCAGATAATTTCCATGTCGGAAGATGTGGCAAATTGGATCGGGATCTCCTACAATCCGTCGATCGTATTGCATATGCAAAGCGCCAACGGAGCCATCGACGCATCCCTGGGATTAGCAACTAACGTGCCATGCGTATTCGACGATATAACCCTTTTCTTACAGATATACGTCATCCGTCAACCGGCGTACGACGTACTCTTAGGAAAACCCTTCGATGTCCTCACCAGAAGTGCAGTCAAAACACATAGCGCGGAAAATATGTCGATCACCATAACCGACCCAAACACAGGGGCCATACAAACGATACCTACTTATCTTCGTGGGAGTCCCCTGGATAAGAGACGGCCCACCCAACAGTACGTTCCGGCGGATACCGAAGGTCACGAGTGTTTTTGGACGGCATCGAGGAAGTGATTGGCGGTGATCACGGAGATGTCGCGCTGACGCTGGAATACAACTACAAGGACAATACCGCAGAAATTATTTCATACGCACTAATTGACGAGGCCGTTCCAGGAACGGTCTCTACGAACAGCTTATCCTCTTCCAATCCCAAGCATGTACCTACCCAGCAACCTATAAAAGACAGCTCCCAAGGAGCATATGAGGCTACGTTGGCCTACCTTTATATCACCGCGTCTGAACTGTTCAAACACATCGCACCCGACGATTCAATACTACTCACTGACAGTTACCTTCTAGGGCATGCAAAACAAAAATCTACCAACTGTAACAACGATCGTCAGACCCGCCGAACAGAAGTTCCGACCAAAACTAGGGCCGACAACCCACTGGGGACGTTTGCTGGAATAGCAAAACGCAAGGGCGTACAGACCAAGAAAAAGTACAAACCTGTAGCCTTGAAGGTGAAACCGGTACCAGGACACGTGGCAGAGGACTACCGCATCGAAAGGAATATTATCGGAGACCCGCTAGCATCAATACCCGCCCTAAATCCAAACCCACCGCTGACGGTTCCTACAGGGTGGTTTACGGCAGAGCAGCTGGAACAGTTCATAAAAGATCACGACACTGGTTTCCTATCAAAAGCCAAACTAAGGGTACTCACCGACCTCGTGGCAAAACAGAATCGGGCGTTCGCATGGGAAGATACCAAGCGGGGGAGTTTTAACCCGGCAATGTTCCCTCCGATTGTCATTCCGACCATACCACACGTATCCTGGAATGAAAAGAACATCCCAATACCGCCAGGCTTAGAAGGGGAAATTATGGAGATAATACGCACGAAAATCAAAGCGGGCGTCTATGAACCGTCAAATTCTTCCTACCGATCACGTTGGTTCTGCGTCCTCAAAAAGAATGGTAAGCTACGGATCGTACACAGCCTGGAACCCCTTAATCGGGTAACTATTTGGCACTCGGGCGTCCCACCGTACCCGGACCATGTAGCCAAGTCGTTCGCGGGAAGAATCTGTGGTGCCACACTTGACCTATATGTTGGATACGACAAGCATTTAATATCGCCAATCTCGCGCGATCTTATGACTTTCCAGACTCCTTTCGGGGCGTTGAGGTTGGTGACCTTACCAATGGGATGGACTAACTCGGTACCGATCTTCTATGATGACGTGGTCTTTATCCTGCAACCGGAGATCCCCTTATTTGTGCTAGTATTTATTGACGACGTCGGCGTTAAGGGCCCAAAGGATTGGAAACTAATTAATGGAGAACCAGCCACGCATCCCCGGAACCCGAACATAAGGCTGGCACTTTGGGAATTCTTCGAGGTCCTAAACCGGGTACTACAGTGGATGAAGTACTGCGGAGGTACATTCTCGGGACACAAACTGGTACTTTGCGTGGAACAAGTCAAGATTTTAGGGCACGTATGCACGCCGCAAGGACGGATCCCGGAAGAAAGCCGGCTAGGGCTGTTGGAACGGTGGGGACCCTGTGGAGACATATCTGAGGTGCGCGCGTTCCTAGGGTCCATAGCACACTGAGCACACCACATTGTCAAACTGACGCGTAAAGACGTACCGTTTGAATTCGGGGACTTACAAGTCGCAGCACAACGGGATTTAGTGGCGGCACTTAAAACTGCAAATCCCCTTGTACTGATAGACTACGTCTCGGCAGATCCGGTCATCTTAGCGGTGGATACCTCCTACATTGCCGTGGGATTCTTCCTTTGCCAGTGCGCAGCGGCAAATCGGAAGCAACGGAGATATAATCGCTTTGGGTCCATAACGCTTAACGACTGGGAATCAAGGTACAGCCAACCGAAATTGGAGCTTTATGGTCTATTTCGGGCTTTGCAAAATATGCGGATGTATTTGATCGGTGTAAGGAATCTCATTGTTGAGGTGGATGCGCGGTACATCAAGGGTATGTTATCTCATCCAGATATTCAACCGTTGGCAAGTATGAACCGTTGGATCGTGGCGATTTTACTGTTTCACTTCGACCTGGTTCATGTAAAAAGCAAATTCCACGGGCCGGATGGGCTGTCCTGCCGACCGCGACAGCCAGGCGACCCAGAACCAGACGAGGGCAACAACGAGGTCTTTGACGACTGGATAGATCGGATGCACGGTTTCTTACATATCTTACAACCGCCGGCTTGGGTACTAAGGGAAGCGTCACCACTCGGACACTGTCTACCACCCTTAGTTGGGTATGATTCAAATGTCCGGAGACAAGATACAGTGGTAGCGATCTATGGACTTACGGACAAAGGCGACGCGACCAAGAAACTGGAAGTTCGCTTGGCGGAGGAGCCACGGGAGCTACGCGATGACAATACCCATTTGGTATATAACTCGGTACCTAGAAGCGCAAAGGCTCAAGCGGAAGACCACCGCGTGGAAAGGATAAGGAAATGGATAGGGGACTTGGTTCGACCCAGCGACATGGGGGATGAGGAATACCGGCGGTTCATCCATTATCAAACCCGCCAAAAGGATCAGAATACTGCAAGCGATGCACGACGACCTAGGCCACAGAGGGATGTATGCAACCAGGGCGGCTCTATTGGAACGATTCTGGTGGCCGCAAGTATGGGCGGATATCGTTTGGTATGTGCGGACGTGTCACATCTGTCAGGTACAGCAAACTACCAAGTTATCGATTCCGCCAATCGTAGCGACTCCGGCACTCCTCTTCAGAAAAATATATATAGACACCATGGTCATGCCCAAGTCGCGCCGCTTCAAGTATATCATCCAAGGCCGATGTTCTCTGACACATTGGCCCGAATTTTGGATGATGGCAAAAGAGAACGCGGAGGCAGTCGGTAACTGGATATTTGAGGACATCATATGCCGGTGGAGAACACTGCACGAAATAGTAACCGACAACGGGGCGCCCATTATCAAGGCCGTTGCACATTTGGCAAAAAAGTATAACCTACACCATATTTGGATATTGGGTTACAATAAACGGGCCAACGGGATAGTGGAAAGACCACACTTCGACGTAAGACAAGCACTCTTCAAGGCCATAGACGGGGACAAAAGTCGGTGGAGCAAGGCCGCGTATTCCGTGTTTTGGTCGGAACGGGTAACGGTGCGGCGGAGAATGGGATGTTCGCCATACTACGCCACCACGGGGACACATCCGCTACTGCCTGCCGACATCATAGAAGCCACTTACCTACAACCACCGCCAAACACGATTTTGTCGGCAACAGACTTGGTAGTGCGACAGGCTATTGATCTGCAATGACGATACAAGCAACTAGAATGGCTACATAGCACGGTGTTCGAAGCCCGCCATCAGGCAGCGATCCGCTTTGAACAGGACAATGCGGCCACTATCAAAGATTACGATTTCGAGCAGGGCACACTAGTATTGATGAGGAATACGAGGATAGAGGTTACTCACAACCGGAAAATGAAACCGCGTTACTTGGGCCCGCTGGTGGTGGTGTCACGTAACCGGGGGGGAGCGTACGTTCTATGCAAATTGGACGGGTTGGTACTGCACTGGCCGGTAGCGGCGTTTAGGCTCATCCCATACTTTCTGAGGGAACGTATCAAGCTGCCAGACATGGCCTTGGACATTGATACAGCAAGGCTATGTGAGCTGGAGGAAACCGAATTGCTGGACGATGAAGAAGGAGCTACGGAAGACTATGGGACCCACCAAGAAGAACATCACGAGGATTAACGAGTGGCTAAAGCCACAAAGATCACTAACCGATAAGTATAATTTTTCTTTTAATGTTTACAGAGCGCAATGATGGAACCTGAGCGCAAAATGGTTGAATGCGGGGAACAAGATATATTATGATACAACAAGTCATCCAAATACAAAAAACATCTAGGTTCGAGGACACTATTCTGCGGGCCTAGGAACAATCCATGTCAGAGTCGTTTTCGGAGGGATCGAAGTCCTCCAGGGGGATGACGTTGGAGAGGGGGGGGCTGTGTTCCGGCGGAAAGGCATTGGCAGGGATGTTGTTTCGAACTTGCCACTGGATAGCGCTATGGCACTCCGTGGCAAAATGAGCGACGGCGTTCGACTGTAAGGTGGAGGTAGAGAGGGCTTGTTGGGCCACTAGATAACGTCGGCGGTCAGCTTCGACTCGGACTCGGTAGGACTGAAGCATGGCGCGGGCCCGGTCAAGATCGCGCTCAAGGGTGACCCGGGACTGGTAGAAGTTGACGGGAGTGGTTAGGCCAGACGGAAGGCGCGGCCAGTCTTCGGCATCTAGGAGAGTGGGGGGCAGCGGCGGGTAGTTAGGGGAAGGCTGCGGGCAGGTCAGGAAAAATAATCCAAGGTGGGGGATTGACGTACCGGGTGGTAAGGCTGCCAGGCCAACAACGATGGGGTTTCGGACAACGCGCGTGCTACACGGGACATCCAGGGCGCGGCGCTGGAGGCAACGACAGGGCGAGGCGCCGGGGGTGCAGGAGGCGCTTCAGGAAGATCGTGGTCCGGGTGGGAAACAGCAGGCGCAACGGCCAAAGAAACCGCTGGAGGACCAAAGTCGGACGTTAGATCGATGAGGTCCGCGGGGGAAGGCGAAGAGCGGCCGTCGGAACTGATGGAGGAACTGTCATAACTGGGGACCCCCTCGTCTTCGCCTTCTGCATCAGCATTGGTTTCGGGGTCAGGCAAAGGGGGCGCGGCGGAGGGAACCGTGGGAGTAGCAGAGGACGAGGTGCTAGTGGACGCGTCGGAAGAACGGCCCGTGCTCGGAGCGGTGCGGGAGGGGACCTGACAAACAACGGTAACGAAAGGGAGGGAAGCCAAGGTAGGAGGAGAAGGAGCCGGTGGAGGCGGAGGGCTGGATCATGTGGCGTGAGCAAGATAGGCACGGGGGACAGGGGGCAGGATCACAAATGGTATGAGGCGCGGATTGGGAGGCAGGCGAGCGGGTCCGGAAGAGGGAGGGCGCGGGTGCAGGACGTGGGACGAGGTCTCCGTGGGAGGAGTCGAAAGGCTCCGCGACCGTTTCGAAGGAGGCGCGTACTCACTGCCATCAGAAGGGCTGTCGTCTGCAGCGGGGTCAGCAGGGCGCTTGCGCTTAAGGGCGGGAGGAGGCCGAGCCCGAAAGCCAACACTGGCAGAGAAGCCGCGCTCGATCTCGGCACCTCTCCCGTGAAGCTGGAGGAACTCGCGAGCGGCATGAACACGGGCAACACGAAGGGCAAGGCCCACAGCGTCGTGGTTGGCAGCTTTGCAATTATGTAAACTTGCACCGGACAAGGTGCAGCGTTTTGCGGCGACGGTACAGGGATGACAAGGCCGTTGGGGACCGGGGTACCAGCAAAAACCATTGATGTTCTTTATGATGCAGGAGTCACACTGCGGACAGATAAGGACAACCGATACACACACAAGGGACAGGCAAGGACTTACCGGGCCCTGCTCCTCGCGCGCGTGACGCCGGGTGGGGAAATCCAGGAGATGTATGGTTCCCTTGCCTGCGGGAATAGCGGTACCGGCTCCCCAGGCGGGATTGTCAGGATGAAGCCATGGAGTGCGTGGCGGAGGGATAAGGAACGCAAGGTTGGCCAGGGAAAACTGGTAAGGTAACTCAGGACCGGGCGGCAGGCAGTGGGACAAAGAAGTACGTACCTGCGAAGGGACCTGGAATGAGGCCAATGCTCGCGCCACGTCATCGGCCATGGAAGGGTTGGGGCGTCGAGCCGGCCGTCTCGTAACAGTCTTAACACCCGTTGGTATTAGGGGGCAGCGGGCGGTGGCAGGGTCGGGGGCTGGTTGGACGCCCGTAGGAACCAACACGGAAGAAGCGGGGGGATTGGGGGCACGTCCCTTCCCTTTTTCGGCGGCGGAGTAGCGGGGGACTTCGGGGAAGGGGGCACTGGTCAACGGCGCAGTAGTGGTTGGAGCGGGAGCAGGGAGCGTGGGAAGGGTGTCCAGCGCAAGGAGGGCCCGCTCTTCGGGGAGCTGAGGCACAGATCAATGATGTCACAAAAGGGGAGGTGGCGGAACGACATACCACCACGTCGTCTAGCCAGCGGGCCCACGGTTCGTCCCGACGGGGGCCCCAGCGACGAAGAAACTCACGGCGAGCCTCGGCATACCGTGGCCACTGCACCCCGTGCTCGCGAAGGTCGTTCCAACTACTAATCAGACCGGCAAGGCCAAAGGCGGCCGTCTCGTCGTTAAACCCGCCCAAAGGGAGATGGGCAAGGCGGTCCAGGGCCTCATCGGCTCGGGTCAGGTATTGATGGGCAAGGGACGCATGGAAGGAATCGGCAGGAGGGTGGGACATAATGGCTGTGCAGAAAAGAGAGGAGAGGGCGCGAACGGTGCTGGCTACTTATAGGAGCTGGCACGAGAAGCCTAAACAAGACACCAAGCTTCCCTGTCAGGGAAGCGCGCTTCTGGCCTGATCAACAATTCAGGGACGAGCTTCAAGAAAGCACTAACAATTCGGCTATCGACTGGGGGCAGTCTAATTTTAAAGTTTGGGGGAGATGTAATGGAAACTACCGAACGCAAACTAGAAGCTAAGAGAACTAGGCAGGACTAGGCGAACCGCGATGAACATAACCCTGGTCACGCTGCCACTCAAGAGCAAGCACGCACTCCTCCTCATACCGAAGCAAGGCAAGGCACCGACCCCCGAACACCCGGAGATCATGCCGCGCCACAACTAACTGGTGGAGGGCATGATCAATACCGGTAAAAGCATTCTCTATAGCGGTACGGCACTGCCGCCAGTGACGATGAAGGCGGCCACGGCTAGAGCGGAAATCGACGGGATACAGTAAAGCGGGCGGAAGCCAACCAGCATCATCAGGGAGGTGACGCATGGGAGGACGGGAAGGTTCATCCTGAATCAGAAATGTCTAATCAGTCAAAAAAAGCAGAGAGGCCTAACATACAAGAAACATACGTCGGAAGATTCTGTGAAAGATTCTGTGGAGGAAACCGAAATAGGGGAGGAAGAACGATCTCCACGCAAAGAGCGAGAGGAAAGGACAATCGGAAGGTCCAGGTCATTGGCGGCGGCCGACGCAACGAGGGACAAAGGGGACGCCCAAGGGGCCTGTCGATTTCGCTCCCAACGTTCGACGAGGAGGTGCCGTACGTGGTCAAGTCGGGGCCAACTGCGACCGAGGCCTCGACCAGTGGTACAAGACCGGTAAAGAACAGCAAGGTCCTCGACAACCTCACGGTCATTGAGGGGGTCGTCGACACGGACAAGGATGGACGTCAGCAGGGGATCGGCCAAAGAAATAAAACTGCGAGCGGCTTCATCAAGGAGGCAGGAAATATTGGTGACAGGTTTGGGGGACATACCACAGGATGCGGTAAGCGGAGGACGGCGCCAGACTTTATAAGGAGGGGATAGCAGGCCTGGAACGAAAATACTGAAGTCTACGCAGGGTCATACCATACATACCGCAAACCAAGTATAACGGAGGGTACCGGACCAGGAAGTGGAATGGCAGAAAATAAACAACGAAACAACCGCGAATACAGGAAGCCAAGAAACCAACCCAGGTGGAGTACCGAGAGAAGGAGATAAGAACACTAGAAACATGCCGAACGGATAGGTACCCCCCTGCAGAACGCAAGCAAGGCAAGGACATCAACCACGGAAACGAGCAGGGGGAACTTCACACCGCTTTAACAGGTATGGAGGTATGGAAGATTAGTGGTCAATGATGGACACGAGAAAAACATGAGAGAAGAACCTGACTAACAAAAACCGGAACTCATTCGGAAAAGGAAAGGAATCAAAGCTGTGGGATTGCAATGTTTTTTACGCTACGGTCTACACACTAGGCTACGACAAAATGGTGGCGGGCGCGGGGGAAGGGGATATGGCGTCAGGCTCGGGG
>QLOM01001051.1:0-23421 GCA_003313785.1 Termitomyces sp. MG148
GTATGGCGAAAGAGAAAGAGAACGTGCATAAAGTTACCATTAAGGCTGATTCCATCGTGGCGCCAAGCGAGACAGGAATTGTCCTCGAGGAGCAGGTCAACGGAAGTGAAGCCCACCAGGCCGTCGATCAGGCCCAGACTATTAAAGAAATTGACATGGCCTCAGCCGAAGTCAATGAGCCTGCGCCTGGCCCTCCAAGCAACATCCTTACCGATGATGTTCCAGCGGAGACGCCACCGTCGACCGAATTCCCGGATTCCGACTCTGGACAACCTATTGAGGGATTAGCTGGAGACGGTGTTGAAGCCATCCCCAGGCCTATTGAAGAGGTTTCGACTCCCGTGGTCGCCGAGGCAATCGCTCGGATCCCACGCTCTCACTCGGTTGACTTTGACAAGTCCCGCATGTCTCGTGCGTTCGTCAACTCCACCCCCAGTCATGACGGCACCTGTTCGCAGACAGGTGATGAATCTTCAGCGTCAACGACTGGTGGGAGTGTTTCCAAGCGCAAGAAACGTTCACGATCGACGATGCCTAAGGAACCCCGAAAGTCACAGAGGAAAGTGGTCATTGATGACTTTGAGATGATGAGGGTCCTCGGAAAGGGTTGTGCAGGAAAAGTCTTGCTCGTCAGGCATAAGACAACATCAGACTTGTATGCGTTGAAGGCCATTACCAAGAGACATGTGTTGGCCCATCAGGAACTGCAGCACACACTTACGGAGCAGGCAGTATTGAAGAGAATGTCGGCCGAGTCGAAAGACCCTTTCGTTGTGAAATTGTGGTGGAGTTTCCATGATAAAGAGAATTTATTCCTAGTCATGGTGTGTCTCTATGGGGCTCACTGTCGAATAAATCTAACATTCTTTATTTTTTCAAGGATTTCCACCCCGGAGGTGACTTGGCCACGCAACTCGCAAGATGGGGACGCTTGGGTCGTGATCGTGCTCGTTTCTATGCTGCCGAGATCGTTGAGGGCTGTGAGGGCCTTCATGCTGCAGGCGTCATCTATCGTGACCTCAAGCCCGAGAATATCCTTATTGGTTCGGACGGCCACATCGTTCTGACTGATTTCGGCCTGTCGAAGGAATTCCCGAGGAAGGCTAATCAAACTGCCAACTCTACACCTTATGGATCGCGTGAGTTCTACTCGTCAGTTCCTGGCTCTCCGCAACCAGCTACTCCGCCGTGGATGAGGATTGACGCCGCGGGTGACCTTGCTATTGGATGGCCCGGACAAACAGCTGGGCACACCGACCAAACGACCACGTTTTGTGGTACTGCGGAATATCTTGCTCCCGAGGTGATCCAAGGATTGCCATACAGTTACGAAGTCGATTGGTGGAGTTTCGGGACAATGCTTTACGAGATGTTGACCGGTATTGTAAGTCTAAACCCTCTCCTCTTATATTAAGAAGAATGGGCATTGATGGTGGCTTGTTTTGCACTGTAGACACCGTTCTGGGCCAACAACCATTCAGACATGTATGTTCGAGTTTTGCAGGATGAATTGCAATTTCCAGAGGATCGAGCACTTGATCAAGACACAAAGAGTCTCATTCGTGGAGTAGGTTGCCGGCGCTATCAAAATGGTGGCTTATTTGTTGACATTGATTTTCTAAGCTCCTTCAACGAAATCCTGCTCTCAGAATATGCGAACCTCGGATAAAGAAACATCCATATTTTTCAATGATGTGCGTTCCTTATCCAGTTGTACCTTTGACGTTTCTCATTCATGTCTACAGAGATTGGTCGCACGTGTACTATAAACGCTATATACGTATGTCCGAGCGTTAACCTCTTGGTTCTGGAACAGATGTTCAACTCACCATCCCTTACAGCCCCGTATATCCCACCCATTGATCCGGCTAATGCAGGCGACACACAGAACTTCGACGACACCTTCCTTGACATGGAACCTGTCCTTGATGAATACCTTGATGACCAGATCGATACGGATCAGGAGCCGGAACATCCGGACACGGATCGCACTGACGACGGGTCTAACACCACTCCCTCTCAGTCACGCAGTTCTTCCATTCGCCCGCAACACAGAGCAATACCTGAAGATACCGTAGATGTTTTTGATGGTTACTCATTCAAGGGCCGCTATTCTTTGCTTCTTGATGATGAAGATGACGAAGACAGCAGTGGCTCGCAAGGAGATAGTGAAGAGGGTGAAGACCAAGTCGAGAACGAAGAGATTATCCCGATTTTTGAACCTATTGAAACGACGCCTCCAATCGACAGCATGATTCCAGAGGACGTAAATGCTGAGGTTCAAGAACCAAAGACTCCCGAAGCTCGTCCTGTCGTTGTTGCAGAGGTGATTCATGAAGACATTCCCGCATTGCCACCCAAGGAAATACCCTTGGCTCCAACGCCCTCTGAGATCGAGCCCTCAACAGTGACCAATACGCTAGAAGAACCAGCCGAATCTGCCAAACAAGTCATACCAGTGGAGGAACCCAAATCATTGGAGAAGTCCAGACCGGAGGAGCCCAGACCATTAGAAGAGCCCGAATTGCGGAAGAGCAAGGAATTACCTACACCTGGACTAGAAGAAACTATTCCCCCAACGGTGCCGGATAAAGAGGTTAAAGAGATCAAAGAAACCAAGATGAAACCTACGTTCTTGACCAAAAATACAGCCGTACGTGGTATCGCCAAGCTTGGTGGCAGAAGTCGCAGAGAAAAATCTGGTGTCCACGCCCTGGATCGCTACCTCTCCGATGGTGGCGAAGAAACCGAGGTCACGGAACGCGAGGAAGATGAGGATGACGACTGGGATTTCATTGATGTTGTCGATGGTGAAGACCGTAATGGAGCTAAGGGTACCAGCCTTTTTGCTCGTGGCGTGGTCGACAGATACAAGTTGGCCGTGTTCAGGATAGCGTCGACGCCGTCTCAACAACGCTCTGGGCCACGATCGTTCTCGGGCATGTCGAAAAACTCGGAAACGAATCCGTCAGAACCCGCAGATTCGCCCAGTCCCTCTCAACGACGCGGACGGACACCGCTAAACTTTCGCAGACATCCTGGGCAGTTCTTGCGCGCCAAGTCTCCTGGTATCCCACCTTCGACGTTTTCAACCAAGTCGAGTGGGACTGCTAAATCTTTTGCTTCTGCTTCAAACAGCCTCTCCTACACATCATCAACGGGAGGATTGCTGACGCCATCGCCTTCGACCTCTCACTCGCTCAAGTCGAAGGAATCGGCGCTGTCTATTGGTAAACAGAGCTTATCTTCTGACCAGTCAGGCCCTGGAGAAGGCACTGCAGAGGCTCCAGGGGAGATGATTAGGAGTAGGCCCCTCATGGGAGAGCTGGAAAAACAGAAAAACAAGAAGCTCAAGAAGTACAAGGAAAATGCAGAGAAGATGTTTTCACTATTCTCATCACCTCGCCAGCAATTGTAATCAAGATCGTTTGACACTGCTTTCGCATTGCATTTGCTCTAACTTTTCTTTTTTCACGTTACGTATATGGGGTTCATTGGACAATCAAGTACGAAAACCAAACTTTTTGTATGCAATCTTCAAGTTCAGACTATCATATGCTTTCGAACTATTTTATTGCCATTTATACCATCGGCCACGCTCCTTTCCAGTCCATTCTCCATCATTTACACGCATAGTTCCCTGCCTTCCGCTGTTGACCGGGCAGTGTGATTGTGCAACTCATCACCACATTCATATCTCCTGTCCTTACTTATACCAAGCGTTTTGTCATCACAGAACAACCCACTAGATCGCTCCTTCTAATTCCCTTTGGTTGGTAATCATGAGGCTTTGCCAGCAACGCGCAACAGCACTAAGAACAGAAATGTATTACGATGAAGCAAGACCTAAGAACAGAATGGACTCAGACAAAGAATATGACAACCACTGAGGCCCGTTGTAATTGTGCAGAGGCCCTGAAAATGCTCCTTACCGGAACCCGGGCATTTACGACGAGATTCCTTGACCATCATTCATCATATACATCAGCATCTGTTTCATAAATCTGACCCGCCCTTTTCCGCGGTGGCCTTGGTCACAACTACATACGGTATGTGCGACTGCCGACGAAAAGTAAATCCTGATCTTTTCTTTTCAAGCTTCAAGTCCCTCATCAAGTCATTTTCATGATTAGTGAACATGGCAATATTCTAGCTGCATGTTAATTCTGAAGAGCTGTGAGCCTGCCATGGCGATGCTGATGATGAGAACTTAGTGATCACCAATCACATCTTTGCGTCGCCTCATGGGTGCAAGCTATCAGAAGCCTACAACATGAGATACTTTTATACATCTGGACACTCTGGCATATGTCGCTGATCTCAGTTCTCCCCTAACTGATCGCAGTGGGCTCCCTGACCTTTTCCCTCGCATCTTTGGGCAACTAACGTCCCACCACTCTTGCTTGCTACCATGCCTCGCGAGAACAGCTTCTCGGACTCTGAAGGCCGGTCATTAACGCCAGACCTTGACGAAATCGACGAGGGTCAAACTCCCCCAGTGTCTATACTTCCAAACGTACAGGCTCCGACACACTCTCCTCACTCAAATCAGCCCATCTCAGTTGATCTCCGGTCCCCCTCAAAGCGTTCTGTGCTTTCGAAGATTAAATCGAGGTCCCCAATCTCACAGAAGAATCGACCTTGGCCGAAGAATGGCAATTTTCATACACCCATTGAAAGATTTCGTGCAGTCGTGCGCAAGGTTATGGCACTGCATCGAGGTGCCTCGTATCTCACGGGCAATGTAACACGTGTCGGCGCAGAGCCTGGTGTAAATCCACGACGCGCGTCGGCAAACCTTCTCTATGGTCATATACGACAGGATTGTGTGATTGAAGTCATCAACTATTCCACTGTACGCAGTAGCTTCGATCGCATGACTAACAGGGAATTCATCGACTTCCTGAATGACCCCGTTGCGAGCCAGAGACAGCCGTGGATGAAGGTGAGATGGATAAATATTGGTGGATTGAGTTGGGATGTCCTCAAAGCCGTCTCAATCAAGTATGGTTCGTATGTTATACTTACGGCAACTTCAATCATTGATGCTTTGAAAGGCCTCCATCCACTTTCTCTCGAGGATATCTTCCACACTCGGAGCCAAACTCGTTCCAAGGCTGATTACTACAATAAGCATCTCTTTCTACGCGTCCTCTGCCATGAGCTTGAAGATGGCCCTGCTGCTGCCCGTACTGATTCTATGACTTTGGGAACTGTCTTAACGGATGAACCTCGCTCCGAGACCCCTTCTGCAATGAGTGACCCTGGCAGATTGGATATGGAGGCCGCAAGAGAAGAGGACGATTACACGATGTATGACAGTGAAACCATGTCGGGAAGAGAGAAAAAACGGGGCCGCCTCCTTCCCTTTTTCCATGCTGCCCCCCGCGACTTGGAGGGTACTCCAGCTCGCAGAAGTGGTTCCATAACTAGCTTGGGTAGGCTCATGAGCAGAGTGAGGAGATCTTCGCTCCGTGTCTTATCTGGATCTGCTAATCCATCTGTAGGCTGCTGCTAAACGTCGAAAGCAAGCCAAGAATAACATAACCCTTAAAGCGCTTAAGCAGGTTTGTATTCTAATGCCCTCGCTAGCTCAGGTCTCAACCGATACTGCAGGGCGACAGAGTAAACGTCAACGTTTCCCCGATGTTCATCTTCTTGCTTAGAGACGGTGTGTCGTTCGATTAGCTTCCCTTTGTTTAAAAACTGAACAACAATTCCAGGAACTGTGATCTCTATTCACACTGTCCCAAATCTCAAGCTCACTTCTCCGGTAAGCACAAGGCTTCACCAACGAGACACGGGCTTGCGAAATTCTGCGGATCCCTCTCTCCTGGTTCACGCCTTATTGGATCTTAGTACGTATCAAAATTTTGACTGTATTCCGCATAATGACTGGACCTCAAAAAATCAGTCGTTGACAATGCACTTGAGGTCATTGATGAATACCATGCCAAAATCAATAAGTTCGAGCGCGCCATTCTACTGAAGCCCAATGTGCAGACCGTCCGACATCGTGTGTTCCATTCAAATCCTTAGAAAGAGCACAGCTTACATTAGCTTTTTTATAGTTCACATTCTTTCTGGTGACCTTATTATGCACAAACGCACCATGGAACCCATCAGGACCTTGATCTACAGTCTAAGACGATATGATCTCGACCGTTGTCAGGCTTTGATTGATATATCAGACCCAGCAAACGCTAACGTCAAAGTTGTCGGTTTCATGAGTCACAAGACCAAGATTTACTTGGTATGTCGTTTCAGCCTTCCGTACCACGCGTCAAGGTTGTATTCAAGAGACGCGAATTTGGACAGGCCGATGTCTTTGACCACACGGAGTATATATTGAGCAGTCTGGATATGTTCGCGGCCATCGCGGAAAATCTCATTGAGTACACTTTCAATGTGGGAGCTAAATGCCTCTGTCCCTCTAGTCAGAACTGACATACTTGTATGCGCAGCTCGCTTCGTATGAGATGAATCAAGTCATGTAACTTGGTTTCATTACGTCGCATTTTCATTTATTCATCTGTTGTTAGGCGCCGCCTGACTCTGGCAACAATCATCTTCCTGCCCCTTACATTACTGACAGGATACTTCGTATGCACTTTGAATGCCTGTTATTCTTAAATCGTTGACATCCATTTGCTAGGGCATGAACTTCACACCGTTTTGGGCAGTGGATCAACATTCCGACCTATTGTGAGCTCCTTTCTCTTGTTTACCTATTCCATGCCTCATCTTTCCGTGCTATAGTTTCTGGGAAATTGCTTTACCAGTTATGGCTGTCGTCATACCATTATTCTTGCGGTCCGACATCAAGGAAGCGTTGAGCTATTTGAAGAAGAGAATGGCCACTAGGGAAGCGGTCAAGGTATAACCAGCTTTATTCCGGTATTTTACTAGCTATCATCAGTTTGCTGATTGCCTCTGTCCTGTAGACAATCAAGCAATCTTGAATGTAGCCATTTGAACTGCGGACTTTGTGTCTGCTCTAGCTTACAGATCTAGGTCTTTGTGTCATCTCTTACGATTCAACCCTCTGATGTTCAAGGGTATCAAAGCTGTGGATGTACCACCTATATCTGCTCGTTGTCCACGGACCATTCTATCTCACTCACCATTCCATCTACTCTGTTCTATTATCTCGCATTACACTACCTCACCTTACCTGCATATACATATATCTTACAATCGGGCAGTATAACTACCCCATCCATGTTTGTCTTCGGTAGTGAATGCCGTTTTTGAGAAGGGGCTGCCTGGTTCGAACCCCGACCAATTTGAGAAATGTGATCTTGCCATGTTCCAATCTTTGTTGGTCCTCTACCTATCTCTACAAGTCTTTGCCAACACTGAGATCGTCAACTTCCACGTTTCTGAATCTCATAATCAAGAGCTTTCTTTCACGAACAGTTGGTGAGAGGTCAACAATGTATGAAAGTCCCCTTGCTGACACGCATGGAGGCCAAGATTGAACCATAACCACAGTGAAGGTGAATGGACTATGTTTCCTGCACCTTTTGGAACCCCTCCACAGGAAGTATGCGATTATGACGTGGCTGACTATCCATGTCCGCACCAACTATGGCTGGTACTTGATCTGACGCACGATTGGAGCACGTATTCCAGTTTCACACTACGACTCTCATGGCCAGCATCCGTGAGTTTCATTATTCTTTGAAGTTACTTAGACAACTCATCGTCATGTATTTCATGCCAGTATCCAGTTCATTTCTCTCTAGAAATATTCGATCCTGAAAGCCTCTCAGTTCAATTTGAATCTCGCCTTGGCCTTGGACACAATTCGCTGACAACGCAGGCGCCATTGTCTGTATCCCATATCCGATTACGCTATGCACGCATTCGTCTAGTTAACATCGGTGTTTTGACGCCGTTCCCGATATCTCACGCTGCCTCCTCAAAACCGGCTTCACCCACTCCGATCCCATTCGTTTTATCTCTCGAGCCTCTTTACTTTGGTGTTCTACCCCTTTCTGTTGTGCCGGTACTGGCATACATTTTTGGCGCATCCATAATCGCTTGCATGATCGTTCCGCATTTGGTCAAGTACCTCGATGGGATAGCCTCACAGGCGAGGAAGGAACTACTTTGGGATCGTAAATATGAGTGAATCTCATTCGTATTATTCCTTTCGTTTCAAAGCCGGTCCTTTTCTTCAAGAAGTCCCTCGATATGGTGTATCGTCTAAAGATTGACATGACCATTTGCTCAATCTAAGTTGTGTTCTTAGCACGAGAGTTTACCGAATGATTTCGTTCATGGACATACGACGACCTGCAGAATGCAAAGTGGAGAGGAATTGGTCTGTAGCAATCGAGTTAAATTGCGAGTCGGCCGACAGTGACTGTAAATGTCCATCCACGTGGGCTGTCGTTCATCGACCACGGGACTGGATATAAATATGACGGGGATCCATGGGGGAAATAAAAAAGCAGCTCGATTGTGGTTTGGATTTCATTGAACTAATTTTGCATATTTCTGCAACTATGCGCTATGTATGGATGCCGAGATTATGTCAAGGCTCATGAAATATTCGATTTCGGCCTCTGATGGAGTTTAAGTACGGACGAGAAAGAACTGAGTACTGAGTGAATTTACTTTGGGAAAACTTGTTTTTAGAATAAACACGTGAATCGTAGCGCGTGACCGCGTCGCGTTGCTTTCGCGTTTGAAAACGATTGATGGGGCAAGTATTATGTACGCAACCATATCGGCCAAGGTACATATTTTATGCTCCTTTGTTATTTTGTCAGGGTTGATCAGCTGGAGCGCAGGATCAAGAAGCTCGTTTAGCAGCGCTAGAAGCCGAAGTTAAGGAGCTGCAAGAAAAACTTGGGTGAGCATGACTTTCGTTCTCACCGAGATCTAAAGTGGAATGCTCCAGTGCACACGAAGATGCAGAGAAGATTGTTCAACGACACATCAAACTTTTACACTTGTACAATGAAGCAAAGGATGCTACACAGGCGAGCCCGGAAGTTTCTTTGCCGCATACATTCACTTGACTGACTCCTGGCCAAAGATTCTAATAGGGAAGGTGCGTATCAGAGGATCGATAGTACTAGATATATCTTCATATCCCTTTGCAGTTGGCAGTCTTGAAGGGAACGACGGTCAGACAGATTCATGAAGACCTTGGGTTGGACGGCAATGACTGAATTATCGCTGTGTATTTCTTGTAGAGGTGACTATCCAACTTGTACCAGAGCCTCCCCAGATCCCTATGGCAAATTGATTCTTTTGTCCCTCCATACTTGATATTGACGGCCATATTTGGATGGGAGTGAAGGCGTTCTCTGTCGTTCCAACCCCAAGATTACCATGCTCATTCCATCCCCAGCCCCATACTTCAGATGCGTCAGAACTTCGAGAACAAAGTACGAGAATATGCTCGGTTCCGCATGCCAGCGCCAATATCTTGGTTGCCTTTGACGAAGGTAACTCTACTGGAGCCAATGGTGCGAGTATGCCAGACTCCACCTGACGACCGAGTTGTCCATGAGCACTATTGCCTGTTGCGAGGATCTGTTCTACACCGTTATCAGCTTCTGTTACAGCATAAGTTCCATTCCATGTGCAGTCAATTTTAATCGCATGTTTGATGTCTTCAAGACCTTGTATTTGACCTTTACGATTCGACCCAACACCCAAGATACTACCAGATGCGTGAAGAAGAACAGTATGTTGACTGCCGAGGGCAGTAGCAACGATAGGGTCTCTATGATTTTCTACCAAGATGATGCGCGGGGTTGCAACATAAGAAGTTGGACGTCCTCTTTCATCGAGTACAATCCCAAGCTGGCTGTGTCGTGAGGAACCCCAGCCAATGATGCACCTTTGAGGGGAGTCATTGCCACACGCAGCCTCAAGTTGGATTACGACATGACGTTGTCCTGTGGCAAGAGAAAGAATTTTGATATCTGCATTCTTAAGAGGTATCTCGTCAAATGCAAGATGATCAAATCTGACGATGTGAAATGGTTCCGTCTTCATTCCCTCGTCTGACATTCCAACTCCCAAGTCACCGAAGTCATTTGACCCCATAGAAATCAATACGTCACTTCGCCCATTGCAAGAAAGGACTATATATGTGGTTTTCCAAGATGCAGCAACGAGCTTAGGTTGATATCCGAACAACCCTTCCTGCTCCAGAGGCAGCGTGATGGGCCGAAAGATGGTGCATTCCTCACCCAATTTGCGGTACACAGCACCGAGCTGCCCAGCAGATCCATCACCGCTACCCCACAGCTGCGTCTCAAGCATCCCAGACCGTCTTCTCATTTCTAGAAGTACGACAGTGTGGTTCGCCCCACTGGTAACCTTGAGCACACGGTTGGTATCATCAGGCATGGTGGTCGGCGCACAGCTGAAGAAGGAACAGGGTTGGAATACATGAGAATCTTCCATAGTACCATTTGCCAGCTGTCCTTGAGCATTGGATCCGGACGACAGAAGCGTGAGTGTTGGTCCGGGTTGAGATACATGTGAGTTCATGAGAGTCACTGTTAGATCCGATCAGGCATAGATAACCACACACCTCGACCGCATAATTCTGACAAGCGCTGACTCATGCCTCGACAATATATGATCTAGCTTGACCTTGATGTTCGTCTAACCTCAAACATTACTTTCCTTTAATTCCATTATCCACCATGTCCGAGGCCGCAGAACGAGTTGCCTTACGAACAACACGAGGAGTTTACGGTGCCGTTGGGTCTGATGTTGATGTAATGGCAGAACAGGGTCTTGAAGCTATTGCGAAGCTTGGTATCACTTTACCTCACCGGGAATCATACCATATCATCCTTTTCAACAAAGAGGAACTAAAAAGCATTCCTACCAAAGCACAGACTATTCATGCCCGTCTTCGTCATATTTACCATTTTGGCGTTGGCGGAAATCGAGAAAAAGAGATTTACTTTGTAGTCATCATCTGGGCTGCAGGTCAGCAAATCTGGAAACAGTTCGGCCTCCCTCCAAAAGACTTTCATATCACTCTCTCTTCCAAAGACAATCACAACATGAACAAGGGAATTGATTCCTTGCTCCCGAGTATTCTGCCTTGATTGCTTTCTCCTGACTCTCTGGATCACCTTATCTATACACTCCATATCTTTGGATGATATTTGCGAGCACGAGACTTCTCTAAGGATCTGATACTTATGTGAGGTGGGTAAGGTGGTGGGTGCAATGGGCAAAGTTCTTGATGAAGATGTGGAGGACACCAACAGTCCTCAAGAAGGTGTGTACCTCTGAAAGATTGTGGCATACATCCCAGCAATCCAACAGGGCTAAGCGTGACTCATTGGAAACATGGCCGCTAGGCATGCACACGTGGCCAAGGATCTTGAAGCGTGGGGCACAGAGTACTAGCTTGTGTCCAGAGAATGTATCACCACTGTACTTCATGCGCTTGAGGATGTGGTTAAGTAACTGAAAGAAATCCCATAGCACTAAGCCAAGATTGTTGGGGTGAGTCACTGGGAGGCCATCTATGAGTCGCCAGTCCTTGGGACCCTTAGCGCCTACATCATCAATGAAGCTTTGTACATATTCAGAGATCTTGAGTTGCAGGATGTAGTTAACGTTGTCATGGAAAATGGGTACTGAGTTGGTCCAACCCATCAGCAAGATGACTAGTTGCAAGGTGCCAAAGGGTGTCTGGAAAGTGGTGAGGTCACGTGAAGAAGGATGTATGAGTCGCTCATCATAGCCAACATAGAGGTCAAGGGTGGCACCACAGATCCTACCAGCAAATGACTTGGCAATGTAGTCAGAAAAGGGTGGGATGCTAGAATGTCGTATAGTAACCCTATTTAGTGGCTCAAGACTGTAAACAATATGGAGGTTACCATTTTTCTTAAGTGCACAAAACCAGCAGGAGCGGTAAGCGCTATTGGAGGGTTTATAGACGCCAGCTTTGATCTTTCTGTGAATTATTTGACAGACTTCAGCTTCAAGTCCAGGTGGTATGGGTTGGTTGTGTTCAGTCCAAGGTATGTGAGGAATGGTCAGTATGACAACAGGCAGGAAGAAGTCGGTACGGAAGCTACCTTGCTCAGAGTCCTCCCAGGCAAATGCTTGGTTCTGTTTGGACATGAGGTCAGTAAGGATGTTTAATTCAGGAGTTGTGAGGAAGCCGGTATTGTGGTCGCTAACAAACTGTTTCTGGTGCTCCTTGGTAAAGCGGCCTGTTGGTTGGAATGGTGGCGGGTTCGGGATCAATGTTGGCATGTTGGCATGGATATTTTGTTTGATTCAAAAGTCCTTGGAGATGGTGCTGGTGACAGGCTTGATTTTAAGCGCTATGGGCTTATACTTCTTTTAAACCTGTACACCTTTGCATTTAGTAGCGTTAGCGGTGGCAAAGGTGGAGGTGGTGGGTAACGTAAGTGATGAGTTGCTAGCGCTAGTGCTAGCTTTGAAAAGTCCAAGAATGGCGGGTCAGGAAGAATTAGATAATGTTTCAAGATACGTATCGGCAGAGGCAAATTTAGCAAAATGGTCGGATGCAGTAAGGTACAAGTAGGCAAGAGAGGAGTTGGTAAGTCTTTGATGGTTTGTAGTAGGGGTACTGGTAGTGGACGTATTAGCACTAGGGTCACAAGAAGGTGAGAGTACTTCTGAGTCAAAAAAGGCGGTAGAAACAATATTTACAAGACCACTACAGTGGTCATAGTCCAGTGTAAGTGCTACATCTCCACAATTGTCGCCAATCACCTCCTTGATGGTGGATGAAAACACAAGTAAGGATGTCCTGGGTACTGGTTGGTAAACGTTGGGGCTTTGGCAAGCTTCTCTTTCTGGCAACCTCTAGGGAAGGTTGATTACTGTGCGGCGGATGCCAGAGTTGGGGTTGCTAATTGTCAGAGTGGTCTTGTTGTTGGATAAAGTCTTGACAATGGAGCGTGCTAGCATGTCAAATGGTTGGCCAAGGAGGATGTTGTAAGCGAGTGAGCAAAGTATATGTATCTGCAGGTAAAATGTGAGGTCGCCAATGGTGCACAGCATGTTCTTGGTGAGTCCCAGTGACCTATCTATAGTGCTGTTAGCACTTTGCATGTTTAAGACTATACTAGGATCATAGATGAGGCCTAGGTTGTTGGCAACTTCTGCTGACATTGAGATGATCTGTGAGCCGCTGTCCACTATGGCTTCTATCTCCTGGTGACTGTCAATAGTAAGCATGATTGATCGTATAGCATGTGAGTCCTGGGCAACTGTCAGTATAGCTGAGTCCTCTCCTGGTGCTAGCAACTGAATGTAAGTCTCCACAGGATCTATTGAGGTGGCGTTGGCAAGTTGTTGGTTGGTGTCTATGTTGGTAAGCGAGGGGTTGATAGAGAGTAAGAATCTTGGAAGAGCATTGTTGATGTTGGGAGCATTCTTGGACTGTGGCCTGCAGGGTGCACTTAGGGGTTACAGCTGTTTTGACCTGATTCTTGACATCAGGTGCTATACTGCAGAGTTCCTCCACTGATAAGGTTACTGGCATTTTCATAATGCAGCTAAAGACGTGGTTGGATTTCTCGATGTTATATATGGAGGCTGTAGGTCGGTAGCCACCTTCAGGTTGCTTGTTGAGTGTGGCAAAGTTACGTTGGGGAGTGGTATAGCAAGCAGGAAGATCAGAGTATGGGTGTGTAAGGGCAACGCTTGATGTCTGCGGAACTCCTTCCACAGAGTTGGTGATGCAAGGGGCAAGCGAGAGTTGAGCAAGCACAGAGGCGGGCAAGAGTCAGGCAAGAGGCAAGCAAGGCTAACAGAGGGTCGAACAGCGCTAGATAAGCTTACGGTCGGTTCAGTGGATAGGCCAGAAGAACATTGCTATTGTTCAGCCTGGGGATATTCTATCCCACAGGCTGCCTATATATACTACATTGGTGGCTGTGCTATTACTAATACTGTTTACTAATTGGGCCCTGGTATGTAAAGGAGTATGACTAACAATAATTGATGCTGAGTAAGGTCCAGACATATGACTCATCAAGGCTGACTACTACAAGATGGAAGGGGAAAGGGTGGGCCAAGCAGCCGGTCAGATCTGCTAGGAACAGGCGTATCGTTGGACTAAGCTCAGAATAGAGTTGGACATGGTCCGGAGACTGGTCCCCTGACATCAGCCCCTCCTCTAGGTTTGTCGCCTCGACGAACAGTGTTTACCTTTCCCTGGTCAGGCAAGAGCGTCGAGCAGTGTTAGTGCCATGTGGAGGTGCCTCAGAAGTGCTCTGAGCATAATGCCCAAAGGCGTAGTTGATGACCATGGGGGATGACAGAGCTGGGGTCAGAGTAGAGAGGGCCATAGGCAAGCCGGCGGGCAGTGAAGGTGCTACCAAAACTGGCACAGGAGATGGATCATCCCAATCAGCAGGTTTTTGAAAGTCTGTAGTAGAGTCATACATAGAGGCCATAGGAGGAGGAGGCGGTGCAGACTAAGTAGAGAGTTTTGGGGTGGGTTTCCTAGAAGGGGCCGGTGCAGCAACTGCTAGCACAGCGTTGCCAGATCGCTGCTTCCGTGGTGCACGCACACGCTTCTTAGCGATGCGCTTTTCAAAGACAACAAGGGCTTCACCAATCTGCTGGTCAGTGCTCCGGATAGTGACAAAATGTCGGCCTTCACCACCAGCTGGACCAACCGTGAAGGCAGCCAACCGAGAGCCGGACAGGTCATGGGCTTGTTTAAGGCCCCGCCCCTGATGTCCAACAACGTGTGCAACTAGAGAGTTGGGGAGCTCCAGAGCACATTTGTAACAAGCAACTTTACCGTTGGTAGGAGGAAGATTCCAAGTGAGAGGGATGGCCAGGAGAGTATTAGAAGTAGAGCACAGGACCCGTCGGGGATTACAAGAGGGGGGTGCGGTAGGAGTTTTGGAGGACTCGGAGGGCTTAGGGCAGCCAGGAGGAGCAGAGCAATGGGCAACCGGAGTGTTACTACGCTTGTCAGCGGTTTGGGCGGCAATGACCACATGTCCACTCTCTAAAGCGGCTAGTCTGCGTTCGAGGGCAGTGAGTATCAGCTGCATCTGCTGCATCATAAAGAACTAGTCAGCGGTCCAGTGAGGCGTCTTGGCAGGGCCTGTCCCAGGAATAGGAAGCATACTGGAGGCCAGGGCGGAAGGGCAAGCAGAGGGTGCCACTGTAGGGGTCGAGTCGTAGGGGTAGAGGGAGACTGAGAGTCAGAAGACATAGTAGGGAATAGAGTTGGATACTGGGGGCTAAGAGAGCAGACAGTGTAGGAGGCTGAACAACCTGTAAGAGTAACGCTTGATGTCTGTGGAACTTCTTCCACAGAGTCGGCAATGTAAGGGGCAAGCAAGAGTCGAGCAAGCGCAGAGGCGGGCAAGAGTCAGGCAAGAGGCAAGCAAGGCTAACAGAAGGTCAAACAGTGCTAGATAAGCTTATGGTTGGTTCAGTGGATAGGCCAGAAGAACACTGCTATTGTTCAGCCTGGAGATATTCTATTCCACAGGCTGCTTATATATACTACATTGGTGGCTGTGCTATTACTAATACTATTTACTAATCGGGCCCTGGTATGTAAAGAAGTATGACTAACAATAATTGATGCTGAGTAAGGTCTAGGCATATGACTCATCAAGGCTGACTACTACAAGACGGAAGGGGAAAGGGTGGGCCGAGCAGCTGGTCAGATCTGCTAGGAACAGGCGTATCGTTGGACTAAGCTTGGAATAGGGTTGGACGCAGTCCAGAGACTGGTCCTCTGACAGAGTGCAAAGGCGGTAGAACTAAGGTGGTAGCATCTGACATGTGTGCAATGGGCTTGGCAATGGAATCAGGAACAGCAGGGCAGTAGGTAGTGTCGGGACAAGTGCTGGGGCAACGGCAGTGAGTACAGATGTGTTAGTAGAGGGTAGCGCTAAAGGTTAGTAACCTGTCAATGGCTGCTTGGGTTTCTTGATTTTTAACCCATTGAATACTTGCTTCAGAGTCGCCAGTTCACGTTTCAGAGTTTCAATACGTGCATCTTTGGTGAGATTGCCTGTGTCGCTAACTGTGTCCAGGTGTATTACCTCTAAAACCATTTGTTGCTGTAGTGCCTGTTCTGTGTCGGGGTTAGCATTGCCAGTAAGAGTGCTAGTCACTAGGTTGCCAGGGTTCCATCGGTGCTATTCATCCACGTGCTCTTGATAGGACTTGAGCTTGGGATAGTTAGATATGATGGTGCCAGAGAGGAGTATTACCTTGCTGTTGGCAGTCCTGCAAATGCATCCTTGTCAGATGTAGTTTTCCAAGGTGGGGCAGCCACCGCACATTCATAGTATGGCCAACTTCACCACAGAAGTGACAGAGGTTGTTAGCAGGAGCAATATCACAGGTGACAGTAAGGCTAGTGGTAATCATGGTTTCAATACATGTCATGGCGTTAGCGATGGTGGCAGCAATAGTGGTATCCAGGTCTTCCTTCTTAACATAGTGGTCAGGTGTCATTTGAGTTGGTAACGGGGCAATAGAAGTGGCAGCGACAGGAATCATGCCAGGAGTTGAAGCAGGATGAGAGGTGCTCATGCCAGTGTCTGTACCTTTCAACATCTATTTGCTTGCCTCAAAGACATTGTCCACATCATAGAGTTCCTCAGGGTGGTGGTTGGGCTATAAGATCTTGAGGCACCTAGCGATCCATGTCCATAGTGACATGAGGATACTTTGCTGGGATAAGCAATGTTCCTCATTGTGATAGAGCTTGCCATTTTGGAGTAACCACCTAGCAACTCTTTGGAAGTCCCTGTAGTAAGTAGAGAGGGCACCAAGTGTGTAAATACCACTATCAAATGTGTCCTGCATTAGCTTTTGGACTTCAGTTACTGTATACCTGGTAGACTCCTCAGCACCTGGGTAGAGTCAGATTACTGCTGCTTCCTGTTCCTTGTAAGTCGCTAAGGCCAGGGGTCCTATCTGTTGGTCGCCAGAGACAGGAACTGGGCGCTAAATTCTCTGAGTCCAGTCCAAGTTTCTGCCATCTTGTATGATACATAACATGCCGTGTATTCCTTCATCTGGGTGTGGTTGGTAATGCCATAGTCGCAAAAAAGGTATTTGAGTTCTTTAAAGTACTGAGTGAGTTCCCATGGTTTTGTTTCATCCTATTTTGGAGCCAAGAAGTGGTTGCAAGGTGGCATGTACTGAGGTACAGCTGCCTCCATGGTGATTGGTAAGCATGTAGTTGGTAATGTAGGAGTTGGTAAGTGTACTAGTGTTGGTGGAGGTGTAGGGGTTGGTGTTCTAAATAGCTAGGATAACAGTGTAAGGGGTGAGTTTGGCAATCCTTGTGCTAAGTCGGCAAGAAGTGTCTGATGTCCAGGAACAATAGGTTTGAAGTCGAGTTCACGAGGAAAGAGGTCGCTAATGTCATCAACTGTGAGGTTGGCTGAGGCGTTGGCAAGTTCCTGCGCTAGAGTATGGCAAGGTAAAGCTCCAGATAGCTGTGGCATGGAAGGTGATTGGTGAATAGATTCAAAGGTGCCTGCTGACTGGCTGAGAAGGCAGCGCTGGTGCTGAAGATGGGTTTCTGGTGGAATTTTGCTCTAAAGTCCCTTGCGGTGGGCTCAATTTGATGATGCCCAAAAATTGCTAAGCACTGTCCAGGTGGATGGTAAATCTAGCGCCTCACAAATAAGTAGCATTGGGCGGTTGCTAGTGTTGAGAGAGTCCTGGGCAGGGTCCCAGAAGCCTAGTCTTTTAGTGTGGTTTAGACTTAGAAAAATAAAGGAGTTGCTTAGCAATCTAAGCCATAAGCCTGCAAAGCACTAGGGTGCTAGAAGTCAGCAAGGACTCTAGTAATGTAAACGTTGGCAATAGTGTGCCTGTATGGCATTGTAAGTACAAAAGTTGGCAAGAGAAGTTAGTGAGTAGGGTCAGCAAGACTGTATTACTTAGCGACTCTGAGGACTTAGAATGTGCTGAAATGTGATCTGAACTGTGGGGCATATGATTTGATGATGGCTAAGATAAAATAGGTATAGTATTTATAGGCACTAAGTTGCTGTGTTAATTAAACTAAAAGTTGCTAATTAATCAATCAAGAAAAATAATGACAAGTACGATGGAATGTGAAAGTTGCTAAGCAACGGCGTCTGTCAAGTTGGCAAGCGCTAACTCAACATCCTAGCAGTGAAAAAGGTCAAATGTACGAGGACTAAGGCCTGAAACCATCAAGGGGCCTGTCTTGAGTAAGTCGCTAAGCATTGGATAAGCTATAAGTATTGCTAAAAATGATCTGACGTTGGATCTTTGAGTTTTGATAGGTGTCACTAAAGGTCCTGAAGTTGGCTATCTCTGATTGGGGATCTGAATAGGGACCAGGCTGAAGTCAGGTGAGCATCAGGTGATTGCCAAGTCAAGTAGTCACCAAGGTCCTGTGGTTGTTAAGTCATGTGATTGCCATGTGACTAGTAGATCATCATATGACCACCAAGTCAGGTGGTCGCCAAGTCTCGTGATCCTATGCTGATAGCATTACAATCTTCCTAAAAGCAGAATTTTGACTTGTTGTGAGTCTTTGGAATTTAGTTGGAAAGCTATAGGTGTGACTGATAATAGGCAAGGAATCTTTTGTGATTACCACTCAGTATCGCAAATGCTAATGGTACCTGTATTAAGTCAGAGTTCAGAAGTTGGCAGTGGAAAGTAACAAAGTGCCATTGGAAAGTCGCCAGACACCATTGGAAAGTTGCTGGATGCTGTTGGAAGGTCGCAAGACGCTGTCGGAAGTTGCTAGATGCTGTTGGAAGGTTGCAAGATGCCCTTTAGATCTGTACTCTGTACTCTTTACTTGATCTCTGAGGAGAAAAGTTGTTTTTATTCCAAGTTATAGTACAATTTTTATAGTACTTTTGGGAGGCGGGCAGTAGCTCCCTACCTCAAACATTACCTCCCTCCGCTCCATCTTCTGCTTTCTGTTCTGCCTGTGGGGCCTGCATTCCATTATTCCTCATTTGGATGCAAGCACTTCCCCGCTGCTGCTGTGGGCATCACCGTTCTTGCCGTTTACTTGGTCCGCCTCCCCATGGCTAGCATGGTTACTTCTTCCTTGATCTGTCAGCCCAGGGCTTCACACATCTCCTCTCTGAGTCTGCCACGCTGTGAGGTTTGACTTGCTGCCGCTACTGTCTTCAGTACTGGAGTTTCCATTTTGCTGTTTTAGGGCTATTCTGTCTTCAGCAGCACTAAGCCCTTATCAGTGCATTGCGTCCTGTAGCCTGAGTTTGATTCCTGCCTGCTGCAAAATATAAGTCACTAAAAATAGTGCCAATGTGCTGAGCTCAGCCAGAGGCTTATCAGCATCCACAAAGAGTCCAGTCGCTTCAGAGTTCAGGAGAGCGACTACGCTCTAGGCTTGCTGCATGTTTGTGGTTTCAATCTCCACGTTCTTCCAGAGCAAGTTTGGCAATGGAGTGGATGCTATGACGTAGTGGCGGGGGAGGCAGCATTCCCAGGCAGGAGTGTGTGCCCAGAGAGGGGTTGAGGAGGGCTTGGGAGAGCCCTTGGGTATATCAGGAGTAGTGCTTATGGTTGGGGGGACTAGGGCGTCGACAGAAGTTGTATCGATTTCTTCTACCAACAGACATGCAAACCGGTTAGCACTAGGCAATGGAGGTGTACTTTTCATCCATTGCATCCCTAAAAACCCTTCTGTGACTTCTCTGACTCTCCGGCAATAAAAAGAGCCTTGTGCGTGTTCTCTAGGGCAGGGGCGTCTGAGAAAGGGATCCCACCCACGTCGCAGGCCACCAGAAGTTGCAGGAGCAGCTCTTCCTGCTCCTCTGGGGACAGATAGTGGACTTCCAGGCCCTAGGAGCAGTGGCAAGTGAAGTGACTCTGTGCACCGCAGCATCAGCATGAGAACGGGAGAGGCACGCATTGCCGAGAAGAGTTCACATCCATTGGGGCACCTAGGGACAGTACTGGGGGGTGCTGGAGAGATAGCCGGCAATGCCACTGGGTGCAGAGCAGTTGGTTGATGGAGGAATGGAGCGGGAAGGTGCAAGGAATAAGTGAGGGTTGCGGCCCTATAAAGATCCTGCTTGAGCTTCATGAGCTGCCCACTGCTCTCTAGCTACTTGGTACTATGACAGGACCTGATTGTCCATCAGGCATCCTTCTGCAAGGTTGTCAATGTGCTCCATCAGGACCGGATGGAGCTCTTTCCAAAAGGTGAGGTACAACTGAAGGCCGTTGAAGTACTTGGCCTGCTCTACCAACATGCAGAAAGAGTCAATGTACTTGTCTAGGGATTGCTTCCCTTGGCCATACTGATCCCTGTCTCACAGGACCAATACAGTGGTTTTGACTGGATTCTAGGGAAAAAACTTGTCCTGAAACTCCTGTTCAAACTTGGCCCAGTCTGCAAAGCTCCCAATGCCACCGGGGCATCAGAAGACTCTCATTGCGTAAGTGGCTGCCCATCCCAACTTCATATAGGACAGGACCCATGCAATCTTCAGCTTGTTGAAAACAAAGTTGTCACTGCAGAGTTGGATGTAGGTGATGCAGGATTGGAGGAAACATTCCCTGGATGCGCAGTCACCATGGTATGCATTGGAGATTGTCAGGCATGGGATATTGGAGCGCTCCCATGCCAGGAGAGGGGATTGTGTGGTGTGAGAGCGTTGCACTGGCAGGATAGGCGGCAAGGGGTCGGTTGCCACTGGAGCGAGGCATTCAAGAAGCATGTGGAGGGAATCAGAGATAGTTTTGGTAGTTTGGCGGAGGTGGGTGAGTTCAGCGGTGTGCTGGGTGAGGGAGGCTTGAGTGAGTTGCACCTGTGTTTTTAGATGGAGCAGGTGAGTCCAGGCTTTCTTGTCGGAGGCCATGGCATCCAAGAGAGCTTCTGAAGTGGCCAGCTGAGACATAGATATTGTCAGTGCTTAAGCCTAGTGGAAAAGCAACAAATAGGAGCCCAAAGAATTTTGGTGGTTATAGGGGGCTTCCAGACAATTAGGAAACTTGTTCTGCTGTAAGAGCAACCTCCGGAGGTTGCAGCTAAGTCACACAACTGACAGAGGGAAATCTGAAGTTTATTGTAGAAAACGTTCTCCAAATGCACAGTCACCATTTTATGTGTCAGAGATTGCCAGGCATGGAATATGTTTGGTGGAGGTGGGTGAGTTTGGTGGTGTGTTGAGTGAGGGAGGCTTGAATGAGTGACACCTGCATTTCTAGATGGAGCAGGCAGGTCCAGGCTTCTTCACCAGAGGCTGTGGCATCTGAAAAAGCTTCTAAAGCAGCCAGCTGAGACATAGAGAGCGTTGATGCTTAAGCCTAGTAAGAAAGTGACAAATAGGAGCCAGATAGATGTCAGCAGCTATAAGGGGCTTCCAGACCAGGGTCAGGAGACTTGTTCTGCTGTAAGAGCAACCTCCAGAGGTTGTGGCTAAGTCACACAACTGGCAGAGGGAAATCTGAAGTTTATTAGAACAGTACAGTACGACAGGAAATGTAACTAATCACCTGGCAGAGGGAAATCTAAAGAGAACAAGTCTAAGGATCCCTCTGCCGCAGCGTGGTGCATCAGCATGGGTGGTGGAGGCATGAGAACAACTATGCAGTACTTCCTGGAGGGCACAGGAGCATCCCAGAGATCTTTGGAGATCACCAGAGAACTCTGGGGTTCAAAAAAAGGAAGCCCCTAACAGGGGGGCTATATAGTATAGCAGTATCAAAGATTGCCAGTGTTTCATAGACCCATCTGGCTATTGTTTTGGTGCCATTCTGTGGAGAAAAGTGTCTTCTCAAGAAAATCATAGATTGGAATAGCTCCCCATAAGTCATGCAAGCGAAGATTGGAGGGATTGAAAGCTATACAGCTTTCAGTTACTGATCCATTGCAGAGCAACAATACATGTGTTTCTTCCTTGACATCTAGTCAACCAGAGGCACAACTGCCACCCTCTTCTCACTGTGCAGGGTCAATATTTGTCAGTATGATGGACTCTTTCTACTCCCCAGTCATGGTTTGATATGCATAGATCCATGATAGCTTTTCAGTAAGCTGTAATGGACAGATAGTTTTGGAAGAGGGCATTTTCATGTTGGGGTGAACCTGCTCATGCTGATATAAAAGATGTAATGTTATTGAAGAAGACACAATAGTATGCAGTCCCTCTCTACCCATGAACCAAGACTCAATAGTCATCCACAGTACGCAACCTGGACAGCTTCAAGAAGTGATCAGAACAACAGCAAAACATCAATTCTGAAGATTGGTACCATTTTATTAATTGTCCCCTGAGTTGTTAATAAGGTTGACTAAATGATGAAGTCAAGTGATACATAAGCATTTCAAAATATCTCAGACATTTGATGTAGGTAGGGGTAAGTGGTGTTGAGAGAAAGAGTAACAGTTCATGGAGACATTCATGACCTGTCAGCCAATGAATGAGGGGCCGAATGGCATCTGGCATATAGGTTACACATAAGTATGCCGATGGTTTGGTCTGTCATGAGATTGTCACACTGTTGTTGAATGTCAAAAGTAGGGTCTTGCCCATCAGAATTCCAAATGTCATAAATGTGCTCTCGCTCGTCAGACGTTCCATTTCAATGGGTGTCGAATTCGCACGCCATTGGGACGTCTTCATAGAGTCATTCACTGTGCCGTTGGACAGCAAATGAGGAGTCAATTGTCTGGCATCGCTATCCGCATGCCATAGTATAATCGAATGGTGTCCTGTTACATAGATCTACTAGGTGAAAGACAGTATCCCACAGTATGCGACGTTCGCCGCGAACAAGGGTCGCTTAGAGAGACAAGTCCTGGCACCTAGGACTTGGCGAGGCCAGAGCGTGGTTACCAAGAGCAGCGAGTGTTGTGCCATCGTCAGTGGCGGTTGTATTGTGTCCATCACCAGTGGTGCGGTTCTCCTGTTCTCCCAGCCCGGGACATTGTAGACCTTGCCAGTACGAACATCGCGCACAGTAAGACTGAGACCTGATTTCCCAACAACTTGCCCATGAAGATGGTGATGGTTGATGGTATTAATTGTCAATTTAAACTAGAATGGATGTATACGACGCACTCTATCCCTTACACTCACCTTCCGGATCGATTCATTGCCTTCGACTCGTACGATCGCAGCACAAACACCTGGATGAGCAGAGATTCACTTCAAAAGATTTGTTCCTCGACGTCCATCTCATTGGTTCCTATCATACACCAAGGTACAATGCCCACCAATAACGAGCTGAAGGAAATGGTTCAACTGTCTTCACAATTCTGGGACGGACGTGTCGAGGGTGTGTCGAGCGAGACAACTGCGTTTTGGCAAGGGGAAAGGTGGTTCGCGGCGGTTTTATGTCTGATGAGCACTGGCGTATGTAGGAAAAATTTGCGAGTGAATGAGGTGGAAGCGAGCATCGATTAGATTTGTTAGATTA
>QLOM01001052.1:0-14151 GCA_003313785.1 Termitomyces sp. MG148
CGAAAAAGAGGAGAGTCGCCATCGTTTGTACATGTTCTGATAGCTGCGATACGTATCAAAACACATTGTCATTTCACTTTCCAACCAACCAACTTTCTGTCGACCCTTTACAGTATCATCTTCAGATACCCAAAGATCGGCAACGAACTAAGTGCTTCGACTATACTCCCAATGCATCGAAAACGGTCAACATGAATCAGAGTCAACATCGTTTGTATTTGTGGCAGGGCATTATGAGTTCGTCTCATGCTTCATACAGAATTTTCTACCGATGTTAGCGCATTTGTGGATGAGGGTCGAGTTGAAGCATCCTGGAGAGCGAATAAATCCTTATCTCTATTTGATATGCTTAGTTGACCGTACTTGTTTATTATTGGTTACGCAATCCCTTTGATCTCAGAAGTACACAGATTCCATAATCGATGGGAGGACATTCATCGTATATAAGCCATTCAAAGTGGCCATCTCGTTTGCGTCCCTGGTAAAGACAGAGTGAGGATGACCGAAGAAACGTAGCATACTAGATAGATTTCGCCAGAATGTATTGAATTCAACTTGTTTGGTTTTGAAGAAAAGTCAGGTTCAAAAGCAATCGTCCAATTCCCGCTACGTTAGTAGTGGGTTTTGTGGTCCGAGCAAAAGTCAATGCCACCCGGTTTCACCACTTGAACACGTGAATCACGTGAATCAGTCCCCGATGACCCTTTGATCACGTGGATCACGTGAACCAGTTCCCGACGGAAAATCGCTCATTCTGCAGACTACTTGATCACGGGAACCAATACCTGCGTCGTTCTCATGTGAATTGAAAGGTGACCTTGCAGGTTTCAGAATCTGGGGTTATTCAACGCCACTCAGACAATATATAAGTGTTAGAATCCAAGACATAAACCTATAGAAATACAGACTATGTTAGGTCTGATCCTCAGTCTGTGATAGAAGTGACTCTATTCTGTACCTATAGAAATACAGACTATGTTAGGTCTGATCTATGGTACAGTCAGTACGGTATTTGTGTTGTGTCTATATAAACAGCTCACCCTCAGTCTGTGATAGAAGTGACTGAGGGTGTCAATGTAGGTAGGTCGTATATGTATCTATAGTTTGCTTTGTTCAGTAGCGACAATGGGTGTGTGATATGTGTGATGTTACAAAGATGGTTGCACACTTACGGTGTCTTTATGTCGAGATCGCAACAATAAGCACGGACATAACCCTGTATCAAACACTGAATCTCTCCCTTTTCATTGCTACACGCTTGAAAATGAGCATCTTGTTGGGTTCTTCCTGGGTGCCTGTCATATTTGACTCTTTGGTTGTCATCAGTTCTGTTCCTCATGCTGTCCTCGTGCCATAAATTACGTGTGCCATCGCCTCTCACACACGTTAATATCCTTATAACTTCGTATCATCCCCGTTTCTCTCTCTCTTGTTTTGTTGGGTTTTTGATTTCTCACGACACGCATGACTACGTTACGCTTGGGCTTGACTGGTTTGCGCAGTACTGGGAGTATTCAATTTCCATTGTCAGCTCACCCCCTACCTATTCTGCAATATGTTTTTGATCAGAGTGTGAAGATCTTGCCCTTCTGTTGGCAAGTTTTGATGTCTTGAGCCAGGAATTGGCATTTGGGTAGAGCGGTACCGGAGTAGGCCCCATTGGCAACAGGACTGCATATTTATTATATAGATAGATGTGAAAAACTCCACCAAAGTGGTCAAAGAAGAAAAGGTGTGCTGACACTGCTCAGATCCAACATGGGGAGACCGCCAGTTGAGAAAAAGTCGTAGAGGAAGGCGATGGGGATGGCATTAATGGTATCATCCTAACCTCAAGTCAGCATGAAATCATCAAGGCAATTAAAAAAAGGAAACACGTCTGGCAATTAGCAGCCAAGGAGCTTTGTCCGTTGCGTGTGGAGTGGGTTGATCCATAAGAGTTCTGACCGTAGTAGCTAAAACCTCAAGTTTGACATGAGAAGATACTTGGAAGTACAAAAAAACACGAACACATCACTAAATAGAGAAGAGAAGTCAGCACGTCGTCAGAATGAATACACAGTAAGGAAACATACATTGTCAGGCCGCGAGTTGTTGAACGCTGTGCATGCAGAAAACCAGCCACAAGTAGAGACAAAACGACCAATGAGCGCAAATATATCATTTGAAAAAAATTGGAGATCATTACCACTGGCTTCTTTCTCTTCCCATCAGACTCTTCCCATCATCCCATCAATCCGGCTTCTTTTGCCGGCAGTTGCCATTAACGTTGACAGAGGATCTGTCAACGTCGTCCCCAACCATCAGACAGCGCCGACAACCTTCTGCTCATCGTCAGTGACAATGAGCTCAAATATATCATCAAAAAATACCTGAAAAATCTGAAAAAATCGGAGATCATTGCCACGTCAACCTGGCTTCTTCCTTTCCCATCAGACCCTTCCCATCATCCCATCAATCCAGCTTCTTTCGGGTCCTTTGCATCAGACGCATCATCAACCTGTCAGCTTGATTGCTGTCGATCAAATATCTATGCTTGTTGTCGTGCACGATAAGCATGACTATGTCACTCAATATGCGTCAAAAAATTTAGATAAAATCAGGGAAAATATAATGTAAATATTGCCATGGTTAATTGATTGAAAGTACTTCCAAGGCTTCTGAAATCTCCTTCTCTGCATTCTCAACATCTTTGTCTTCATCACTATCGCCGTCGTCTTCTGGATTTAACATCATTGATGGCCCATCAACATCCATGGATGTTTCCAAATGCTGCAAGAGGAGAGACTTGTTGCAAGGAATACCAGGAATGATCAAACCACTGAAATGAGGATTTTGAGCAAGTTTTGTGAAATGTTGATGGTGGACCTTGTAAAATTGTGTTCATTCCTCCCGGTAGTTTTTAATATGGAAAGCAATGACTACATCCTTCTCTCTCATCTCTGCCTCTTTAGTGACTAGGAAAACTTCTTTGTTTTGCATGTGCGTTACCATGCACCTGATTTCAATCTTGAGGCGTTGAATTTCCTCACATGCTGTCACAACCCGCCTGACCTACCCCCGGGCCTGAGCCCCGGTCCTGGGACTCCCAGCACATTTCCCAGCAACCACTCCCACGACCACCCAACCCCGGGATAAGACCAGCTGGACTGACAACACGGCTATCATGTCAGACCGTGGCAATCCCCAGCGCTTCCCCAGACATCACCAACAACCCTGGGCCCCACCGGGACATCACCGACTCTCTCCGGCGGCCCCTGGACATCACCGGCACGACAGGCGACTTCACCTGCATCATTCCTCCCATCATGCCCATCTTTCACCGCATCATGCATCATTACACATCATTCAATGCATCATGCATCCCTCCGGATCAGCCTGGCACCCCGCACATCATTCACCGCATCATGCCTTGCACGTGCCCCTGCCAGTTGTGCAGCACCAATGCCACGACTCCCAAAGCAACAACGCCACTGCCGCACCCCAAACTGACACCCGTGGGCCTCCTTTGTCTACTCCTATGTCCCCTGGGCTGCCACTGAAACCTTGGAATCCATCCTTGGACCTGGTACTGGGACTGGACCTTGGTATACCATAGTATATAAGCACTACCGTAGCACTTCGTACAGTAGTCTTGATATTGCCTAAGTATTCCCGGTATCTTTTGCCTCGTCTCCGGTTTTGTCCTGCCAGCCTCGTACTCATTTTGTTGTCTTGTACTCGTCTCACTCATATTGTCTCATACTCATCTCCAAATCTCTCGTACTTGTCTTCTATACTTCTGTCTCCAATCTATCAGTTTCTTGCCTCCTTTTCTGCTCCGTTTTCTTCACCTCTCTATTTTGGCTTTCCATTTCCCGGTCTTCAACTTAATTGGCTCTGCGCGGCTCCACCTCTCTACTGCTTGGTTCTGCATCCATCTAACTTTAAAACTCTAACCACGCAAACCTTCTTAGCATCTCCCATGCCACAAAACAACCGCCAGCACTTCCATCTATTTACAGATTGCCCTGGACCTCTTCTGTCTAGTCTACTTTGCCTTGGCGCTCACTTCTCGCTCACACCTCTTGCTGTGCATTCCATCACACTCTGCCCAGCCTTTCCCTGACCCTGGCGCACTTCCTGCGCTCCAACACATGCTCCTGACTCTTGACATGTCCCGCTTGTGTCCGTATCCATCTGAGTCCACTTTGTAAGGCCTTGCCCAGACTTGCTGAGCCCCCAGGTTAGCAGAACCTGACATATGCACGCTCCATCTTGAAATAGCGATCCATGGCCAATTGAGCAGCTGGCCTTGCCCAAGCCTGTTCTTGCACATCTTGCTGGCAGTCTTGAAGAAGGTCAAAATCAGCCAGAAAAGCATATTTGACTACTTGATCCCAAGTGAGTGAGGCACGGGGTGGGGACATTAGAGCAGCTGCAATGTTGTAGCGATTGAGGGCACTCCTGATGGCTTGTGATTGGGCCTTGAGCGCTTTGCCAATGTGTTTGCAAAGTTTATATCCTGACAAGTAAAATAGCAATGGATTAATGGCAAACAAGGAGGCGACTGACCAGTGTGTGACATATTCATTTTTGTGAGTTCAAACATGCGTGAAATGACCAGTTCCTCTAACTCATCTAAGCACCATTGATATCATCTCGGCCCAACCATCATTGCTGCTGCTTTCCATTGCTCCCATTCTGGCATCCACCGCTCCGAAATCCCTAATTGTAGTTCAAGTCCATGGACGGCACTAAGTGCATTGTCAACTGCCTCCTGTGTGTGCTGTACTTGAGTGTCTGGTCTATATTGACGTTTCTCACCTGGGGGCTTGGGTGTAGCAGTGGGAGCCTGGGGGTCAAACAAGTGCCATGTGCTTCTGAGTTTTTCAAGTTTTTCACTGGGTAAAAGTCAAGACTCTGCACGTTACAACATGATGTTAATAGGACGTACTTTGCTGCATATAAATTGACCAATTTTTGATAGTATTCCATCTCGAGTGTCTCTTGTATGGCTTCTTCAATAAAGACCGCAAATAATTGCATTTCTCTGCAAGCCATTGGTGGAAAACATCAGTTCCCACAATTCTTTGATCTTTCATGGTCTTCTGGAGGGCACTCTCTCCTGCAAGTATTTCTAGAGCTTGTCAATAATTGTTTATGAGGAAAGCGCCTGAAATTGTTGTGCAAATTGATAACAGCAAGCAAGTGGACACTTACTGAGGCTATGTTGAGTCTTGAAAGCATTTGGGTGAGCCATATATCAATTATTTTCTGTTGTCAATGAAAAGTGCTGGCATAGCAGACCGATGCAGCAAGTGCATTTGATTTGGAGAAGAAATGTTTGCAACCCTCGAGATCTTTCAAACCCATATCCTTGACATAGGTAGCAAGGTTGGAGAGCTGGCATATCCAATTATGTGCATGGTCATGGAAGGATCCAATGAGCATCTGGAATCTGAGTTTGTGGAATTGGGGACTGAGATCACTTTTATTGATGGTTTTTCTGAACTTGCAGCCAATATTGTAGCCACTACCAAGATCTTTGCCAAAAACATTGAGGAGCAGTGATACAACTGCAAGACCATATTTAGATCTGTCAAATATTCAGCAATCATGATAAAAAACATGAGAAATCCACACACAATTCTCCACTTGCAATCATGTCGGCAATTACTAGCAAAAACCCATGTCTGTCAGGGGACCGGTCTCCGGACCGTGTTCAACCCTATTTCAAGCTTAGTCCAACAATACGCCTATTTCTAGCAGATCCAACCGGCCGCTTGGCCCACCCTTTCCCCTTCCGTCTTGTAGTAGTCAGCCTTGATGAGTTATATGCCCAGATCTTACTCAGCATCGATTATTGTTAGTCATACTCCTTTACATACCAGGGCTCAATTAGTAAACAGTATTAGTAATAGCATAGCCACCAATGTAGTATATATAGGCAGCCTGTGGGATAGAATATTTCCAGGCTGAACAATAGCAGTGTTCTTCTGGCCTATCCACTGAACCAACCGTAAGCTTATCTAGCGCCGTCCGACCCTCTGTTAGCCTTGCTTGCCTCTTGCCTGACTCTTGCCTGCTTCTGCGCTTGCTCAACTCTTGCTTGCTCCTTGCATTGCCGACTCTGTGGAAGGAGTTCCACAGATGTCAAGCATTGCCCTTACAATGTCTACACAGTGCCAAAAATATGCCAGTCTCATCAAAAATGCCCCACATTTTTGCTGTTGCTTCATTAATCATGTTAGTCCAGTGGCCTGCACATGGATTGTCTTCATTGGTCAGACCCCTCCATTAGTACACTTGATGGCTATTCTTTGGATGCGGCTGAAGACAAAATTTCCTTCAGATGCGCCTTGGCCCACCTATCAACTTCTTCCTTTGTTAGATATTGATTGCCTGGAACTGTCCATGAATCATGTTGTTCCTTGGACTTTCTGAGCTGTGGCTCCAGATTTTCTTCAGCAGACGGTGGTTTGATTGTGTTTTGGAGTTGCTTGAGAAAATTGTTGCCATCCATTGTGAATCACATCTTAAAGATAAGGTCACCTTTATTTTCAAGTTTGTAGGTACAGGTAGCGCAAGCATTCTTGAGGTGCTATTTTGGAATGTTGCAACCAAGGGCAGCACCAACTTTTGCAGAGATGCTAGCTTGGATGGCTAGATAGAGATCACAGGCAACTGAAAATTGCTGAGACAGGTACCGTTGAAAGGGAATGCGGTGAAGGTCACAAAGACTTTTGACAAAGGGCTCAATTGTGAGGTGGAGACTACAAAGATGTGTAACATGATAAAGTTCAAAGACATGGATAGAGAAGGAGAATGATGGCTTCAACAGAGCAGTAGGAAGCAGTCCATGGCAGAGCAGGGCAGTGGGAATGTTAGCATCTGAATCAACAAAATTGACTGTGAAGGGAAAAGATTCTGAAGCATAAAGATTAGATATTATGAAAGAAATTGAAGTTAAACAACATACTGAAAACATTCATCACATGCAGCTTGATTGCACTGGCCATATGATCTGTTTGTATCAGCTCTGGTCTCTTCTCCATGGCATCATCTCCTATCCAGGCAGCCCACACCATATAAGCACTGATGATGCCTTCCATCTGCATTTTGAATGCTTCAATGCAATTCTGTGTGCGGTCGCGTCATGTGCAATGGTTTTGGCACTTAGAGTGTTGGCTGAAATTGTGCTAAGATTGAATGAAAGGCTTCAAGAGAGGTGATCAAAAAAGACTCACATTGATTCCTGGTCCAAGACGTCAAAAACTATCTGTTCAAATTTTCCACTGGCGTGGCTCAAATCAAAAGCAGTCGTCCCATCTAAAACATCTTTGAGGTCTATTCTTGATCTGCTGTCAAATTCACGTTGCAAATTGCTGTCTCCAAGTGTTTGATTTGAGTCTATCAAGTCTATCTTGGGAATGTCAGTGGAGGACAGCACCATTGCTATTATGAATTAGTTAGTAAGGCAAGTATTTTGTAGAACTTGAACTAACCACAATGAAGTCAATGGTTTGCATTTGACTGAGCAATAGAGTCTCAAATTTCTTGCTGGTTGAGGACCTTTTTCTCAACAACATAACTAACTGGGATTGCATTGGTGGTGAGCATTTTAATCTGGCTAGAGTTTGAAGTTGCACGGTTTTGAATTGTCTTGAGTGCTTTCAGCATATTCACTTCAACTGGCCACGTGATCACCTGATCCATGAAAATTTTGCCACACTCAGGAAACAATCAGCACTTTGGAATTAGCATCCAATCTCAAGCAAATTAAAGAAATCTCACAGGTACATCTCTTTCTGTTTGGTGTTTTGATTCTATACTGAATGTCTGGTGCAATTTGTTTGGAGCCTCCAGGACTAAACTAGGTCCAAGTCTCTCAACCGACTGCCTCAGAAATCCATATAAAATAAGAACACTGTCAGAGGACAAGTCCTTGGACTGTCTACCCTAGCCTTGCTTAGTCTGTGTTGACGTTGGCACTTACATCTAGCCACCATCTGGACCGCTTCGGCCCTATCTTGCTCCATCCCTGTCTTGGCATTGACACCTGGTAGGTCAGCTGGTCTTTAGACCCACTCTACTTGCCGGCAGGCCTTTATGTCATTGGCTGGCTTACTCATGCTGACTGTTGCTTACTCATTAGTGCTTAGTACATACTGGCCCTATTAGTCAATACACCATAGTCATAGTGTATCCAATGTAGTATATAAGTAGGACTGGTAGATAGAACATCCCCAGTCCTAGCAATAGCATTGCTTCTGGATCTACACATTAGCATTACTGTGAGCTCCTCAGTGATAACCTTGCCTTCTGCTCTTGCTCTCCTGCTCCACCCTTTGTTGGTGGCTTGCTGTCAGGGGACAAGTCCTTGGACTGTCCACTCTAGCCTTGCTTAGTCTGTGTTGACGTTGGCACTTACATCTAGCCACCATCCGGACCGCTCCGGCCCTATCCTGCTCTATCCCTGTCTTGGCATTGACATCTGACAGATCAGCTGGTCTTTGGACCCACTCTACTTGCTGGCAGGCCTTTATGCCATTGGCTGGCTTACTCATGCTGATTATTGCTTATTTAGTAGTGCTTAGTACATACCGGCCCTATTAGTCAATACGTCGTAGTCATAGTGTGTCCGATGTAGTATATAAGTAGGACTGGTGGATGGAACATCCCCAGTCCTAGCAATAGCATTGCTTCTGGGTCTATACATCAGCATAACTGTAAGCTCCTCAGTGATGACCTTGCTCTCTGTCTTTGCCCTCTGGCTCTGCCCCTTGTTGGCAGCCTGTCCTCTTGCCTGCCAGCTGCTTGTCACTGTGCTCACTCAATGCTCACTCCCCTTGGTGGTGGGCTTGAGCGGTCGTTGCGTCTGCTTGGCATTCCATGATGGAGCGTCCTCTTACACTTGCTTTCTTGCCTGCCAATTGCTTGTCACTTTGCTTGCTTGACACTTGCCCCACTTAGTGGTAGGCTTGAGTGGTTGATGCATCTGCCTGGCTTTCCACAATAGAGCATCCTCTTACAAACACCGCATCTCAGCTATGCAGCCTTATTCTTTGTTAATTTAAATGGAACTGCCTCAAAATCCCACCCAAAAAGTAATAACAATACTGTTCTCATTTATAATTGTTTGATATTTTCACTTTCTAGACACAATCAGGGGTCACATTCTCACCATTTGAGATGCTTCCCATTCAAAATCCAACATTTAAATTGGCTGAATCTATCCGTGATGCATTTGAGCAAGTAAATTATGAAGACGATGCAAGATTGACATCACCACCTCTTGATCCCAACGCCACACTGTTCCTTTGGTGGCAATGTATTTACCAAGGCTCACTGTGACTGCATGAATTCTGCAATTGGGTGGTGCACTATATATGCTCTGGGTTGCTACAATCCAAAGCAAGGCAGCCATATTGTATTTTCTGATCTGAAACTTGTCATCAAATTTCCTCCCGCTGCACTTATCTTAATTTCCTCAGCCACACTCACTCATGGAAACCTTCCTATTGCTGAAGGCAAAAGTCATGCTTCTTTCACTCAGTACTGTGGAGGTGGGCTCCTTTGTTATGTGACCAACTTCTGTGAAACATTGTCAGTCATGTTGCAGTTTTAGCTTATATATTTGCTTACCAATCCTTGTATATACCTGGATTGCGTCCCTTGAACACTACATAGAATGGATATTGGCGTCGGCGTAAATGACTGGGTATGCCACTCATGTTTGCCTCTGCAGCAGAGATAGCACTGTGCCCTTCCACAAGAGTCTTGCTGTCTGAAGAGATGCTATTAGTATTCACAGTGCTGACAGTGGGTTCCTCAGAGTGTAGGCTCATAGAAGTCATGTTGCAGATCCACTCCTCGATTAGCTCAACTGGATAACGGCCTAAGCCAAGCAGTTCACAAATGCAAACTGCAAAAATCTGTTGCTAAGGAAAAGAATAGATGAGTTTAAATGCGTACTCCCAGTGAGTCTGGGTCTTGTAAACATAGCTAAGTATTAGCAAAGAAAGGTGGGCATGAGCAAATAAACAATATCAAGATTCTCAACCTCACATGCATGGCGGTGATATTTTGTTGAATATAATGAATGATTTTAAATTCAAGCAGAATTGCTCATTCTTGCCCATGCAATGGACAAAGTTCCTCTCTCAAATCTTGATCAGCCTTCGACCCATGCCTCAAGAAATCCAGAAAAACCAGTTCTATCTCCGCATCCAAATTATGTCAAAAAGAGCAGGGCTGAAAAGAAATCAGCAGAGGTCCAGCATGCACAAAAGAGAGAGAAGAAGGTAGCCTTACAGAATGACATTAACATTTTTCTAGATCAAAAGGAGGCATTGGCTAATGAGTTGGCTTCAAAATACAATTTAAAAATTGCTAAAGTGCGTCTGATGTTAAGTACTGCTCTTTACTCAAAGCTATATTGATGCGTCAACACATGGAATGCTCTGATTGCTCACCATGGAAGAGAGCTAAATGAAGGCAAGCTAGTTAGTTTCCTGCATCTCAAAAAAAAGGTGCTTACTACTTCTAGGCCGTGGCAAGGGAGATCACTTGATCTTGGCCCAAATTCAAGAGATTGTTCTGGAAGAAGTTGATCAAGGAAAGCACAAGTACATAGACAAGGAAAAGCTACAAGAAGACCTTCAAGATGCATGCAAGGTTAAAAAGCAGGATGCTTGTAGCTCAAACAGAGCGGCAGCTGTTGACTATTCAGTTGCTCTGGTAAGAGTTCAAGAAAAGGTAAGTTTCAAACAATGGAATGAATGAAATTTGCACAAGTGCAATTCAAGCTGGGAGATCTTTATGAGTGTTGTGGAACAATGGCATTTGCCTTCTTTACAAGAGGCCAGATACATGATACCATCGTTTCCAGATGGATTGAGTCCCAAGGATCCCTTGCTTTTGTCAATGAAGTCCTGGATATGACACCGGCAGAGCTTCTAAGGAAGTTTGAGCTATGAGTGTTGAATACCCGGAAATACGCCACCATTGACCCTATGTTTGTGTCCATCTCCTCCCATTGAAACACCACTCCATTGTCTCGCTTACCCTTTCAACTCTTCAATATCACACATATCACACTGGCCATAATGTGGCCTTACATTGTCACTCTCACATATATATATATGGGCACTAGCTACCAACACCCTCAGTCAATTATATACCAACTGAGGGTGAGTGGAGTAATCCACACTTCTACCAACCACATAACAAATACACTATCGGATAGATAAACTTACATTGTCTGTCAGGTAGCACAGTCAATTATATACTGACTGAGGATAAACTTACATTGTCTGTCAGATAAGCTTCAAGTATAGTATCGAGTTCTAACAATGGGCATGTGCAAAAAATCACAGTAAGTGAAATTTACTTTGGATAATGCGAAGTAAGCTCACCTTGTTAGAAAAACCTGTGGATACATTGGCGTCGCTTCAATCTGAGTGCGTGAATCTTGTAAGCAGAGGCCTGTGTATGTGTGTGAGTTTCCTCAATGATCTGGTACTGAATATCAGTCAGAAAAAATTGTTGGAGCTCATAACATTGCTATGGGTTATGAGAAATATGATGCCGATGTTGTCAAACAATATGGTGTGGTGCTGAGAGACTGGCCAGAAGGACTTCAGTTCTGAAGTCCTGCTAAAATCACAGTCATGGAGGATGCTTGCACACTTTGTGATGCCCTGGTTACTGGCAAATGCATGTGGGTAAAGCTTATGCAAAAGGAAGAGGAAGCACGCACCAAGGCAAGGCAGGAGAAGATTGCAAGTGGAGAGGTTACAGTGAAGAAACAAAAACAACGGTCAGATGCTAGGAAACTACAAGGCCCAAGGAAGGCTAAGAGTGGAGAGAAGCATAAATACCAGGAGACTGATGCTGCTGAACTTACCGATGGCAGCAGAGACAGCGACAACAGGGAGAATGAACAACCAAAGAAGAAAGTGCAAAAGTCAAGTAGAAGGAAGGGAAAGGCTGCAAGCAAAATCCCACCAATGCCCAAGAGCAATGAAATGATTGATGACTCTGATAGCAGCAATGACTGATTGTGTAACCTAGCCTCATCCCTGGGAATTGTTTTTGTTGTATGAACTGTTTGATTGTAAGGGCAACCTCTGGAGGCTATGGCTCAGTCACACAGCTGGCAGAGGGAAATCCAAAGTATATATAGGTAATACAACCATAACTACTCACCTGGCAGAGGGAAATCCAAAGAGAACAAGTCTAGGGATTCCCTATGCCAGGAGTGACACTTTCAAGGCTATAATCTAAAAAAGAAAAATCTCTAAAAATAATCAAAAACTCAGAAATTGCTATTGCCAGAGGTCATGCACATGTCTCATGTGACTTGCTTAGTAATTTGGAGGCTAGCCTTGAGATGACTAAGCCTCTGGAAGCGTTGGCTACACTTGTTTGAATGATAACTAAAGAACCAGAGCACCTCAAGAGCTGAGAATAGTACTAATAAATAGTGTTGAAAGAATAGAAGCAGTAAAGTAAAAGAGTGATAGCAGAAATAAGGAAATAAATAGAGGAAGAATGAAGGAATAAGGAGTGAAAGAAGAGAGAAATGAGGAGTCCCTTGACATCACCCCCCCTCTAGAGTGCGGCATCTTGACGTGCTGGATAGAAGTAATTTTGGACAGCTTGGTCAACCTTGGAAAGGGAGTAAATGCCTCTGATTGCCTAGGGAGCATTGGGGTGCTGTTGATAGAATTCCTGGACCAAGACAGGAGCATGGACATTTTCTTGTGGCTTCCAAGGGATGCCTTCAATTCCATAGCCCTTTCACTTGACCTTGAACTAAAGCTTATTTCTGAAGAGTTAGCTGTCTAGGATCCTTTCCACTTCATACTCTTCTCTATTGTCTACCAGAACTGGAGGTGGTGGTGGCTGTAGGCGTCGGCCTAGAATTGGATCATCTGGTTCAGGAGAGAGCTTTACCACATTGAAGACCAAATGGAGTCAGCTCATTCCACTAGGCAGTTTGAGTCGATAGGCTAGTGGGCCTACCTGCTTTACTATAAGAAATGGTCTTAGACAACGATGAGAGAGCTTCTGAGAAAGTTGAGTAGTAGTGATATCAGAGACATCCAAATAGACTCGATCTCCAGGCTTGTACTTGGGGGCTGGAGTTTGTCCACGATCATAATAGCGGGCCATGTCATCCTTTGCCTTAGTTAAGGCTGCCTTCATCCAATCTAGGAACTCATTAACAGCTTCATTTTCTGAAGGTTGTCCTCAAGGCTCAAATCCCATCCGAGGGTGTCGACCTGTGTCCAGAAGGAAGGGAGACATCTGGGTAGCAGCATGTACATGGTTGTTGTATTGAAACTCAGCCTCTGGTAATAGGTTGTCCTAGTCATCCTGTCGTTCATTGTAGAAAAGCCAAAAATACTGTTCCAGCTCTTGGTTGACACATTCCGTCTGGCCATCGGACTGGGAGTGGTAGTCAGTGGAGGTGTAGAGTTTAACATGGAGCAGACAATACAGTTCTCTAGTAAACTCTGCCACAAACTGAGGTCCACAGTCTGAGACGTAGGCATCAGACAGCCCATGGAGTTTCCAGACATGCTTCTGGTACAGGTTAGCAGCTCTCATAGCAGAGCAGGTGGTGTGTGTTGGAATGAAGTGAGCACGCTGATAAGACTCGGGCAGGGCTCAGTGCACCAGCGCTATTTTTAGCGATTTATGTTTTACAGCTAGCAGGGATTGAACTCAGGCTACAGGACATGATGTGGAGTATCACAAGGCTTAGCGACCATATGACTTGGTAATCACCTGCTATTCACCTGACCTCAGCACCGGCCCCCTTCAGGCCCCCGATAGAAATGCAGTACTTCTCAAAAGCTCCGGACAGGCCCCCCCTTGATGGTTTCAGACATTAGCAACGCTTGCAGTTGATCCAACGCTTAGCGACCTATGTGAGACAGGTCCCCTTGATGGTTTCAGACCTTAGCAACAGTCCCCATGCATTTGGCCTTTTCCACTGCTAAAATGATAAGTTGAACTTGCTGACTTGACAGACGCCGTCACTTAGTGACTTTTCATGTTCCATTATAATTTGTCTCCATTTTGTGATTGATTTAATTAGCAACTTTTTAGTTTAATTGCCATGGCAGCCTAGCGCCTATAAAAACTGTACATATTTTA
>QLOM01001053.1:0-39548 GCA_003313785.1 Termitomyces sp. MG148
GGCCTCCATTGACTTCATCGTGGAACTTCCAGACGTGCATGGATACGACGCAGTGATGGTTGTGGTCGACCTGTATGGAAAGCGAGCTCACTTCATTCCAACGCACACGACCTGCTCGGCAATGGGTGCAGCCAACCTGTACTGGAAGAACGTTTGGAAGCTCCACGGCCTCTCCAATGCCTACATCTCCGACCGGGGCCCCCAGTTCGTGGCAAACTTCACCCGAGAGCTCTATCGCCTCCTGCACGTCAAGCTCCACACTTCCACTGCCTACCACCCGCAGTCCGACGGCCAGACCAAACGTGTCAACCAGGAACTGGAACAGTACCTCCGGCTCTTCTGCAACGAGCGGCAGGACGACTGGGACAAACTCCTCCTGGAGGCCAAGTTCCAGTACAACAACCACATCCACGCCTCCACGCAGCACTCCCCGTTCTTTCTGGACACTGGCAGGCACCCCCAGATGGGCTTCAAACCGCATGCACGACAATCGGAGAACGAGATGGTCAATGAGTTTGTTGACCGTATGCAGAAGGCACAGGAGGAGGCGGAGGCGGCCTTGACCAAGGCCAAGGACGACATGGCCCGCTATTATGACCGAAGACGCTTGCCAACCCCCCAGTACAAGCCTGGAGACCGAGTCTACCTGGACGCCTCCGACATCGCGACAACTAGGCCATCCCAAAAGCTCTCACACCGACAACTGGGGCCATATGTGGTTGAGCGCCAGGTAGGACCGTTGGCCTACAGGCTCCGGCTGCCCACCGGCATGCGGCGCCTCCATCTGGTCTTCAACGTGGTCAAGCTTTCGCCCACTCTGGACGACCCTATTCCAGGTCGACGAGCTTTGCCTCCGCCACCTCCGGTCATGTCAACAACCGCCCAGAGTACAAAGTGGAGAAGATCCTCGACAGCCGTCTATTCCGGCACAAGCTGCAATACAAGGTCAAGTGGAAGGGCTACGGTATTGAAGACATCTCCTGGGAACCCGCCGAAAATGTCCACGTGCCTGCTCTGGTGAAGGACTTCCACCGTAGTCACCCCGAGGCTCCCCACACGATCCGGGGCATCTACCCCGTCTCCCCGGTGGACCGCGTGGTCTGCAACTTGTTCTACCCAGTGCGTCAAGACGCCGCACTCTAAGGAGGGGGTGATGTCAGGGGACTTCCTTTTCCGGCCATCCCGGAGATCTCTGGGACCCCCCGGACTTCCTTTTCTGGCCATCCCGGAGGTCTCTGGGATGCTCCCTTGCAGTCGTCGGACTTCTCCGAGATGTTGTACAGTCGTTCTCATGCCTCCGCCCCCGTACTGATGCGCCACGCCGTGGCAGAGGAATCCTTAGACTTGTTCTCTTCAGATTTCCCTCTGCCAGGTGATTAGTTACTTCCCTGTAATATGTACTGTCTCTAATACACTTCGGATTTCCCTCTGCCAGTTGTGTGACTTAACCGCAACCTCCGGAGGTCGCTCTTACACTGGCTGTGGAGTTAGCAGGTCATGACATCACCTCCCCCTTAGCGCCAAGACCCTTCAAGGCATGGGCTGATCATGGGGAACATGCCTGGTTTCTTTGTGCAAAAGGAAGTCCTGATGCAACCTAGAAGCACTGATGGCGATTCAGAAGCCCCTAATGATCTCCAAGAAGAGAGAAAAAGAGAAAAGATTTTGACTTGTCTTTTCCCTCATTCTTCCTCCCATGTCCTTTCCTATGCCCTCGCTGTCTTGTCTTTCATGTCCCTTGTTTGCTCTAGGGCAGCTGGATGTGGTGCTGGCGTCTGCCTGGGTTACAGAGAAACCCTGGAGCAGTTTGCAGTGGCTCAGACTCATCCCTGGGGTCCCTCTACTCTGGCCTGGTAAATAGTTTCCTTCATTTGTTGAGGCTTGTGGCTGAGTTCTTTAGTGTTACCATTGCGAGCGCCAGGACATGCCCTGCATGTTCACTGGTTTGGAGGAGGGCACCTGGCGCAACCCTTCAATGTGCAAGGCATGCCGTTCCAACCATGAACAATGTTCAATGACATAGTTGTGGCGGGCACGGCGCGTGGTTTGGGAGCAGGAGTAGGACCTGACCTGGGTCTTGGCGCATCTTGGAGCCTTGCCTCGCATTTGAGTGTTGGAGCCATCAGAAGGGAAGGGGAGAGTAGGAGGAGTAAGGCCTGTGGCAGGTCTGGAGTCCTCTCATCATGACAAAGGCAAATGTTGGGCTTCTCTGGAGCACACGCCGTGATTGGCCTCCAAGTGCGCCAGGAGTTCATCGGAGGTGGGGCCTTTGCATGTTTTTTCTCTAAGACCCCTCAAGACTTTTTTATCAAATGTCATGCGTTTACAAGGGATTCAGGATGCACATGCAGAGTTGTGACAGGAGTTGGAGGAGGTGCATCAGCAGGCAGTGGTGCAGGAAGAGGTGGTGGAGGAACAAGTTCAGAGTTTGCAGGAGGAGCTGCGGTGGGCTAGGGCAGAGTGGGACAAGGCTGTGTGGGAGCAGCAGGAGTCCAAGAAATTGTGTGAGAAGACCCTCCAGCAGCGGGAGGCATTCAAGGACAAGGTGGAGGAGTTGCGGGGCTGGCTCAGGGCGCCTGCCTTCAAAGTCCCATTGGAGGAGGAGGTCCAGGAGTTGGCTCGGCAGCTGCAGGTCTTACAGGAGGAGGGGGAGTATTGCCAGGAGTGGTTGACACAGGAACTGGTGGTGACGTGAGTGTTGCTGATAAGTCTCTGGCTGAGCTCAGCGCACCAGCGCTTTTTTAGTGACTTATATTTTGCAGCCAGTAGGGATTGAACTCAGGCTACAGGATGCAACGTGTGGGATCACGGGACTTGGCAATTATGAGACTTAGCGACCACGGGACTTAGCGACCACTTGACTTGGTGGTCATATGACAATCTATTGGTCATATGACAATCTATTGGTCATATGACAATCTATTGGTCATATGACAATCTATTGATCATATGACAATCTATTGGTCATATGACAATCTATTGGTCATATGATGATCTATCAGTCACATGGCAATCACAAGACTTAGCAACCACGGGACCTTGATGACTACCTGACTTGGCAATCACCTGATGCTCACCTGACTTCAGCCCAGCCCCCTTTCAGGTCCCTGATCAGAAATAGCCGACTTCAGGACCTTTAGCAACGCCTATCAAAACTCAGTGCTTCTCAAAGATCCGACGTCAGATCAGTTCTAGCAACGCTTATAGCTTATTCAATGCTTAGCAACTTACTCAAGACAGGCCTCTTGATGGTTTCAGACCTTAGCAATAGTCCCTGCACATTTGACCATTTTCACTGCGAGGATGTTGAGTTAGCGCTTGCTGGCTTGACAGACGCTGTCACTTAGCAACTTTCACGTTCTTGTAAGGAGAACACTTGATGTCTGCGGAATTCCTTCTACAGAGTCGGCGATGCAAGGGGCAAGCGAGAGTTGAGCAAGCGCAGAGGTGAGCAGGAGTCGGGCAAGAGGCAAGCAAGGCTAACAGAGAGTCAGATGGCACTAGATAAGCTTACAGTTGGTTCAGTGAATAGGCTAGAAGAACACTGCTATTGTTCAGCCTGGGGATATTCTATTCCATAGGCTGCCTATATATACTACATTGGTGGCTGTGCTATTACTAATACTGTTTACTAATTGGGCCCTGGTATGTAAAGGAGTATGACTAACAATAATTGATGCTGAGTAAGGTCTGGGCATATGACTCATCAAGGCTGATTACTACAAGACAGAAGGGGAAAGGGTGGGCTGAGTGGCTGGTTAGATCTGCTAGGAATAGGCATATTGTTGGACTAAGCTTGGAATAGGGCTGGACACGGTCCAGAGACTGGTCCTCTGACAGTTCCATCATACTTGTCATTATTTTTCTTGATTGATTAATTAGCGACTTTTAGTTTAATTAATACGGCAACTTAGCGCCTATAAATACTGTACCTATTTTGTCTTAGCCATCATCAAATTCTAGGCCCCACAGTTCAGATCACATTTAAGTGCATTCTAAGTCCTCAGAGTCGCTAAGTGATACAGTCTTGCCAACTCTCTCTTACTGACTTTGCTTGCCGACTTTTGTACTTATGGTGCTATATGGACACACTATCACCAAATGTCAACATCGCTAAGGTCCTTGCTGACCTCTAGCCCTCTAGCGCCTTGCAGGCTTATGGCTTAGATTGCTAAGCAACTTGTTTATTTTTCTAAGTTCAAACCACACTAAAAGACTAGGTTTCTGGGACCCTGCCTGGGACTCTTTCAACACTAGCAACCACTCGATGCTACTCATTTGTGAGGCGCTAGGTTTACCATCCACCTGGACAGTGCTTAGCAACTTTCAGGCGTCATCATTGCTTCTTCATATGTCCTTTTCATGTTATCAATCCTTTTCCTGACTGACCTTAGTTCCTAGGGTGGGCCCAAGAGCATTGCTTGCTCTTGGATGAGGCTACGTTGGCAGTGGCATTTGTGCAGGAGAGGTTGAGGAGGGCTGAGCAGAAGGGTCTGCTAGAGATTTGGCTGGGGGCAGGGCAGTTGACGAGGCTACTGGCTGTGCACCGCCGGAGGAATGTGCTGAAACTGGGGTTGTGGGTAGAGGTAGCAAGAGATGTGGGAGAGGTGCTGCCAAGCGTGGAGGAGGTCATGGCAGAGTTGGCAGGGGAGATGAAGGCATTGCAGGTTGTGGAGGAGTGGGAGTAGGGGCATCTTGGACTTGTCATACTGTACTCCCTTGTAGATATTGTTTGTTTTTTTTTTTCTTTTTTCTTGCCGAACATATTCTTGTTGTGTTCTCCTTTGCATGAGTGTGAGTGGGGAAAAGTGGGGAGAGTGGGAATGGGAACACATTATCTGAGTGGGAGTTGAATCCCTCATGAATTCAGAGGCAGGAGTTAAGCCCACTGATGCCGTCTGTGGGTTCCTAGTCTCAAGGGTCCTGAGGCTTGCTGGGATGTCAAAGGTGGAACTCCCAGAGTACGTCAGGGGTTCTTTCCAAGTTTTGTTGAGGTTTCCAGGTGTCATCCTTGGGACTGTATCCCTTCCATCAAACCAGGTAGTGGATGCGGCCTCGTAGTTTTTTGGAGTCAAGGATGTCGCTTATTTTGTAGTGGTACTTGTCCTCGACTTTGAAGAGTGGAGGTTGATTGGGGTGTCATCCAGGAAATGGGTTGGGGGCGTGCTTCTTGAGGAGTCGAACGTGGAACACAGAGTGGAGGCCCTTCATGCCTGGAAGAAGGTCAAGTTCATAGGTGTGGATCAAGATTTTCCAAACGATCTTGAAGAGGCCAAATCGTTTGTGATCCAGCTTTAGGGAGGGTTGTCAAGTGTGTAAGTTGCGCCAGTCAAGCCAGACCATGGTGCCAAGGGTCTAGTTGGAGGTGTTTTCTTGTTTGAAATTGGCGTGCTTTGCATAGGCCTTGTTGGCAACGTTGATTTCTTCCCAGAGAAATTGGTGGAGCGACCGGAGGTCTTTGGCAACTTCATGGGCGATATAGGAGGAGATGTCTTGGAGAGAGATGGTGAGCCAAGGGTGGTAACCTTTGTTGGCAAAGAAAAGTGAGACTCAGGTGGCAGAATGAGAGGTATTATTGTAAGTGAACTCAGCAAAGGGTAGCTTCACATGCCAGTCATTCTGGAGGTAGTTAAAGGCAAAGGTACTGCTCCAACGTCTGGTTCACCTGCTCAGTTTGCCCATCAGTCTTCAGGTGATAAGCGGTTGAGAGTCAGACTTGGATGTCAAGGGCCTTACAGAGCGAGGTCCAGAATTTCAAGACAAACAGGGGGCCTTAATCAAATACAATGTTGTCTGGGAGTTCGTGCTTTGCAAAGACGTGCTTCAGGAATAGTTTGGCAAACTCCAGAGCAGTGTCAATAGTGTGACAGGGTAAGAAGACAGTCTGTTTGGTCAGTCTACATACCACTACCAAGATTGCATTGAAGCCTTTGGACTCTGGGAGCTTGACAATGTGGTCCATGGAAATCGAGAACCAGGGTCTTTGTCCGACAAGGAAGAGGCAATGGCAGGGAACTTTGGTCCAGAGGCAGGGCTTGCACAATTTGATGTAGCGCATGACATCTCAACAAATCCCTGGTCAAAAGTAAGTCCGGGTGATTAATTGGAGGGTCTTACATATGCTTGGGTGTCCTCAAAGCTTGTGATCATGATGCTGTTGAAGGACGTTGAGTTGTTGTCAGGGGACTCCTCATTTCTCCCTTCTTCTACTCCTTATTCTTTCATTCTTCCTCTATTTATTTCCCTATTTCTGCTGTCACTCTTTTACTTTACTGCTTCTATTCTTTCAACACTATCTATTGGTACTATTCTCAGCTCTTGAGATGCTCTGGTTCTTTAGTTATCATTCAAACAAGTGTAGCCAATGCTTCCAGAGGCTTAGTAAGCATCCAGAGGCTTAGTCATCTCGAGGCTAGCCTCCAAATTACTAAGCAAGTCACATGAGACATGTGCATGACCTCTGGCAATGGCAATTTCCGAGTTTTTGATTATTTTTGGAGATTTTCCTTTTTTAGATTATAAATTTTATTGTGGCTTTTGTCATGCTATACAGTTGCTTCCCATGCTTCTGGAGCCTTGGAAGCATCACTCCTGGCATAGGGAATCCCTAGACTTGTTCTCTTTGGATTTCCCTCTGCCAGCTGTGTGACTGAGCCATAGCCTCCAGAGGTCGCCCTTACAGTATCCAGGAGTAGGATCTTGTGGTTGCCTGGGTGCTGAGTTGCCAGTGTGGGAGTAGGTTCTGGCTAATCAAGGATCCAACATATCCGCTGTCCTACTCCTGGGCTTATATGTGAGGAGGATAGGGTTCATTGATTAAGAGTGGATACAGAAGGCGAGGGGTGCTGATGACATAATTGGGATTGTATAGAGGGTACCCATAGGCATTGATCTGGTAGCTTGTGGGGTAAGTTTGGGTGTACGTAGCCATCAAAAATTAGTAAGGGGGGAGTCTTGATATTATGTCAGGTTCCACTAACTGTGGGGGCTCAGTCTACTGAGAAAGGCCCTTACGGAAAGACACAATAGCTCCAATGTACAATTCCGGGACCTACAAGGGCTCCAAGGGTAAAACACTATGCTCTGGGATGGGCGCCGGCGTTTAAGGAATCTCCAGGGCAAACCATGAGACATAAGGCAAGTGCATAGGGGATTTTGAGTAAGTCCAGAGGCGATGTCAATTAAAAGAAGTGAGGCAGGGAAGGTTATGGGCTCTACAATTTGAGCCAAGCGGGCGAGGCAAGATTAGTTGAACTGGGGTTTAGAGAAATACAAAGGAATGAACCGGAGTGCAGTTAGAAACAAGGCTGGGGCTTAAGAAGAGTCAGGATCTGTAAAGGGGAAGGAGAACATGAGTTGGAACTAAACTGGGAAAGAGTTACAAGATAGAGAGAAATAAAGAGAGAGAGTATGAGGCGAGAGATTCGAGACAAGTACTGTCAGAGGACTCTTCATCTCTCCCTTCTTTCACTCTTTATTCCTTCATTCTTCCTCTATTTATTTCCTTATTTCTGCTGTCACTTCTTTACTTTACTGCTTTTATTCTTTCAACACCATCTATTAGTACTATTCTCAGCTCTTGAGATGCTCTGGTTCTTTAGTTATGTAATGGTAGTTATGGGTTTTATAAGCTTAGAATTCACACTACACAGAATCAGACCAGTCTCGGTCTATTGTCATTGTAGTATAAACACAAAAATAAGCTGATTACATCAGCTGTAAAGTAAATAGTAATATAGTATGTTAATAAATAAGTAATTATTAAATATTAGGCCATAGTGGCGCTCAAGGTGCCACTCTGCTACACACCCTCCAATTAGACTGCACTGTGGTCTACACATAAAATGGTCATGCCGTCGGGAGATTGGAAACGGGGGTGATAGGTGAGTCTGCTGCTTTTGCAAACGGATTCGCCGTTATGTCGTCCATGTTGTAATCAAGGAGTTTCTCCTTGTCTGCGGGTGCAAAAAGTGTACCCAAGCCCATTGGCAAGGGCTCCTCCAGGCCACTGGGGTGTGCACCTGTGGATGTATAGTCTCAAGTCCACAGGTCATGGTCATGGGGATCCTGCCCAATACTCAAGAACATTCTGTTGTGGAATGCATCACGGAAGACGCACCGGTTCTCTTGCTGTTGTAGCATTAACCGGTAGCAATCTCCATTGGTGGCTTTGCACCACCCATCCCACTCAGGAATGGCTGGGGGAGTCCTCAATTTGTCAAGGCAGTAGCACCAGGAGTTGTCCACGGTGGCCGCCTCTGCCTGCAGCCGGTGATCGGCGAAGAAAATATGGGCAAGATAGGTGACTCCATAAGTGTACGCGTGGTCAGCCCAGCTGACCGGAATGTGGTTGTGAATAAGGATGCGTAGAGTGTCCGTGATGGTAAAGGAGGAAGAGAATTCCTCGGAGATGTCGACCTGGCGTGTTTCCAGATCAGCCACGTTGGGAGCAATGGGCTCAAACTTTTGCCCTGTTACCTCCTTGCATTCCACAATGGCTTTGCAGTATAGGCCTGGCTGCGCAAATACATACGCCAGGTGATGGTGGACTGCTGTCTTAGATGGCCAACTGGAGCAGAGGACATGTGCCAGGGTGAAGCCAAACAGGCTACGCCAATGAATGCGCATGGCATGGTTCACGGCCAGTCCAGTCCAGATGTTGGGCATCCCAGGACGCCCGTACAGCAGGGCATAAGAGCCCAAATAGTCCAAAGCAAATGGTAGCTTTGGATTGGGGGTGTTCATGCCTAGGAAGGCAATCCTACCTGTTTCTCTGCAGTGGTAGAGCCACAATGGAATGATCAATTGTGGGACAGCTTTCTGCTCCTCACTGCTGGCAAAGGGTGCTGTAATGGTCTGGTAGCACTCATCTTCCAGTAAGAGGGACATAGTCTTGTCCCTGGCGGTGGGGTGGCAGTGAGTTGCCACTCATTTGAGTTTGTTGAGCAAGAGATATCCTGTCTGGCAATTCTGCAGGGGCGTGAACTGGTTGTTCACCAGTGCATGGAGCCTACGCAGCTCCCGCAGGTTGCAGGGAAATCCCCTGGGTGATACTTGGTACACCTTTGACCGAGGTACCTGAGCAATGTTGCCCTTCTTTTCAGCCTTGTATGCCAAGGCCGCATGAGCTTCCTGCCTGACAAACACAGTGTTGGTCATTGATGACCAATAGAATTGGGGCACAAGCCCCATGCTAAAGAACGAGTTTTGACGCTCGACCGTCTTGTTGCAATAGATTAAGACGCTGATGGCATTGGGTATCCTCCTACTCAGCTCCTCAAGGCACGCAGCCTCGGCTTTGTCCTGTGCCTTCTGCCGTTGGTTTATCTTCCCCTGCCGGTCTCGATTGCACCGCTCATGCGCAACCTGCTGGGCTATGGTCTCTCCTAGCTGTGGAGACTCCATACAAGCCTTCTCTGGCTCTTCATACTATTTGTCATCTGAGGGAGGAGAAGGCAGTCTCCCTCATACAACATCATCACTTTGTGAGTCCATCGCCCACACTTCTCTTGGTAATTGTGGGGAGGTCCCTCCACCAACACCACCGGCAGGAATGGGAGAGTTACTCGTGGCGTGCCTTTCAGCGCATCCTTGTCGAACGTGACAAAGTCCACGAGCAACTCTTCCTTCTTTTTACCTCGGTGGTCTTGCTGAGGCATAGACTTTGCCGGCTGTACAGTTTTCTGAGGAGCTTCCATCCTTACTAATCCCGATTCTCCTGGATACGTGGCCGATGCCACAGAATCAGGTTGTGAGGATGTGACCTCAGATGTGCCTAATGCCAGGTGCTTGAGCAGCTGGGGTCCGGCTAGAGCAACAATATCATCATATGAGATGATATTGCGCTCCAAGCCAGACTCCCAGCCAGATTGGGGAACGCTTGACAATGTCAAGCAGGAGGGTGCATCTGCCACTCCTTGCCGACGTGCCCTCTTACTGAAGTTGGTGTCCCAACTTGGTGGAGAAGCCTGCCGCTTACAAGCAGCAGATAAGGCAAGGATATTTGTTGTGCGCTGTGCACGCACATGTTCGAGGTTGTCCATCATCCGACTGATGAGAACAACTGCCTCTGCGTTGTAGAGGAATGAGGCATTGGCGGGTACCTCGTACTCATTGGTCTCCAAACGTTGTAGAAACTTTGCCAGGAGCTCGTTCTGGCTGTGGGTGGGCTTGATCGCCCTCCCTTTTCCTTTATGTTGACACGTGGTTGACTCACTTCATGTCAATGCTTCATCCTCCTCCATCAGCGGCACGTCCAGCCGCTGTATTAACAAGAGGCGCGCTAACCTCTCCAATGGCAAATTTGCCACCTCTGTTGCTTCACTCTTCTCTTGTAGCAGGCTAGCATGATGCAAAGTCATGGTGGCCTCCTCATCCTGCGCTGGCACTGCTGAAAGTTGGGGGGTGCTCGCAGCCCTGTGAGCCACTGCCGTGGCTTGCTGGGGCATTGTGCCCCAAGCTCCCATCTATACTGGATAGTACGGCATCATCCCCAATGGTGCCATGGATGGGTACACCACCGAGGCCGTATAAGGGGGGTAGGGCAGGAGCCTCATCACCCCCTGTGGGTTGCCTGGGGTCTGCACCCAAGGGGTCTGGACATTGCCTTGGGCTTGCGCCCAAGGGGCCTGTATTCCACGCTCCGTCTCTGGGTTTTGCACCCAGTTAATTGCCCCCTGCGGGGTTGTCTGCTGGTTTCTATAATTCACCATCTGAGATTGACCCCCAGCTACTACTGCTGGCTGTGGTGGAATTCCACCTCCTACAGACTGTTGAGTCGGGTACCCAACTCCTGCTGCCTGCAGAGGGTATTTGCCCTGCGCTACTGGATATTGCGGCGAGTATTTTGCCACTGCGTATAATGACTGTGGATATCCCCCACTTTGCACTGGTTGGCCCCATTGTGGGGCCCCTTGATTTTGATTTTGCAGGGTTGCCCCCTGCCCCCCCCCTCTTCTGTTGTTGGTATGCCCGACAACCTCTGCAGGTAGACAAACTGGGGCTGCCCTCCCTCCTGCTGCTGCTGCTGCTGCTGCTTGTTCTGATAATTCTGGTTCACAGGCATGCTATCCATGGTTGGAGAAACACACAAAAAAAAAACCAAGACACATTTCCAGCCACAAGCTGACAAACCCAGCACAGCCACAATCCAGATTTCAATTGATCAGGCATGCAGGCGCCTACTCAACTGACTTGGGCGCTTAGCCCCATTGAGCTCCAGATAGCGGTCCAGCGCCCCTAACTTATTGCAGTGGACCAGCAGCTCCCACGTAGTATCCCCCAGAGACCACCGCACCTCCAGTTCAAGCGCATTCCACTCAGTCCATCAGTGTCCAATGATGCTTTTGACGAACCATTCATTGTCATCTCTGGTGCCAAGATCGTAGGGGCCTGGCATTGCCCTATTTGGGAACAAGGCATCATCCGACGCCACATATGGTCGCAGTAGCGACACATGAAACTTCGGCACAATACGCCGTTCCTGCAGTGCCACAGGCAGCTCCAACACATAGTTGGACGTGTGCAGTTCTGCGCTCATGACTCAATACGAACCAATCCATTTTGGGCAGAGCTTACTTGCCTATCCCCTTGGCAACTTCAAGTTGCAAGTCGACAAGTAAACCAATAACCCAGCCGTAATTGCCAGGTCATCCCATCTGTGCACATTTGCGCTCTTTGCCTGGAACACATGTGCCTCAATGATAGCGTCATGGGCTCTGGCAACATTTTCCAATGTCTGCTTGGCAAACTCCTCAACTTTCCAATGCGCCACCACGTCCATGCGAATCTCGCGCATCATGGAGGGCATATATCCTCCATTCAGTTCAAACAGGGCATACTTCGTTGTCTCCGACATGCTTGCATTAATAGCAAACTCAGTAAGTGGACACCACTCCACCCAGTTGCGCTAGTTTGGGCATACTACTGCTCTCAGTATTTGACTGATACTGTGATTAGCTCACTCGGTCTGGCCATCCGTCTGAGGATGGAAGGAGGTAGACATTAGGAGTCATGCTCCTAACAACTTGTGGAGTTCTCTCCACCACTGGGATGTGAACTTAGAATCCCTATCACTGACGATGGTACTTGGCAGTCCATGCAAATGTACAATCTCATGGAGATATATCCACAACAGCTCCTTTGCTGTCATTGTTGTACGCACTGGAATCAGGTGTACCATGCTGGTTATTTGGTAAATGACCACCCAGAGATAGTCACAGCCCTTGGACTCAGGAAATGGGCCCACAAAGTCCATTCCGATCGAGTCCCATGGCTTGACAAGGATGGGCAACTGGTGAAGTTTACTGGCTACAGAGAGGTTGGGCTGCTTTGCCCGCTGGCATGCCGCACACATTGCAAAAAACTTGGCAACATCTTTGCTCATACGCGGTCACCAATACCACTTCTGTATGTATGCCAACATTTGGTTTACCCCGAAATGACCTACCATGGCGTGGGCCTGGTCAAGCATGTGAGCTATCAACTTGCGGTCCCGTGGTATACATACTACTTGGACTCCCTGACGATTGTCTGTTGACACCACCCTCTGACAATCAAGCTCAAATCAGGGGTGGTCCCTCAGTTTCTCCAGGATTGCCACAAACATAGGGTCGTCAGCGTAACCCTGCACCACCTTCTGACAAAAGTTGTCAGATCCCATTGTCTCGGGCTCTATGACGGGCACCTCTCCCACCAAGGCCTGGGCCAGCGTCACATCCTTATCTGGATGCCGGTGTTCCAGATCTACGGAGCGTGCAGGCTGCTTAAGCAGTTCCGCTTCAAGGTCTCAATCCTTGCGTCATTCACGCAGACAGCTGCTACGCCTTTGCTCCTCATCTCTCATAGCCTGCACTTCAAGAATATGCTTCTTGACCTCATGGTACCTGTGCAGGAGAAGATCCTCCCCTTCAGAGTCTATGCAACGGTCCGCTTGCACATACTCATGGGGGTCATGCACCTCATCGGGTTGGTCACTCTTAAAGTATCACAACAAACAGTTGGCGACCTTGTTCAGCTTGCCCTTTACATATGTGATGTTGAATTGATATCTCAACATGTAATTGATCCACTGCCGCTGCCACGGCAACAATGTCACCTGGGTCTTGAAGAACTCCAAGGCTTTATGGTCCGTGATAATATGAATGGAGTATCCCATCAACTTGTCTTCTCACTTGAGTAATGCCTCTAGTATAGCCAGAGTTTCCAACTCATGGACGGCGTAGTTCTGCTGAGCCGTAGTGAATTTCTTCAACATGAACCCAGCAGGCCGGCACGTTTGCCAGCTACTTCCTTGGCTGTACATGGCTCCCACTCCAGTTTTTGACGCGTCACAGATGAGCCATATGGGCTCATCATGTTGTGGGTCAATCGGCCGGATTACCGGCGTCTTGGCGCATATACGCTTCACCATTTCAAAGCATCGCTGGTGAATTGGACGCCAGGTGAACGGTGACCCATTCTGGGTCATTGCCATCAGCGGTCCGGTATACGCTGATACATCAGGCAAAAAGCTCAATATGTAGTTGACCAGACCTACAAATCTCTGGATATCATTGTAATTACATAGCGTGCGCCACTCACGAGTGCAATTAAGTTTATCTTGATCTGGGTGAATGCCCTTCTCATCAATGACATGTCCAAGGCAGTCTACACTCTCCATGTAGAATTTGCATTTCTTCTATTTCAAGTATAACTTGAACTTTTGCAGTCATTCGAACACAACTCTGAGGTGCTGTTTGTGCTCCTCAATCAAGTTGGAGTAGATGAATATATCATCTAAATACACATGCATAAATTGTCCGATGACATCTCGGAAGATAGAGGTCATTAGCCTCTGAAAGGTTGCTGGGGCATTGCAGTCCCCAATCTGCATTATATTGCTGGTAAATGTACCCATAATAGACATGAATACGGTCTTGGATACATCTTTGATACGTATATGTACCTGTTCATACGCATTGGTTAGGTCAATCTTCGAGCGATATTTTGCTCGTGCCATGTCTTTCCAGATAACCTCTTGGTCTAGCAAAGGAGTAACATCCTTGATCGTATTATTGTTGCGCTGTCGCGCATCCAAGGCAGTGCAAAGAGAACCATCCTTCTTTGGTATGCATAGCAACAGAGCTGCTTGCACTGTGGTACATGGTGTCCACCACTGCGCATTAAGGTAGTGGTTTGTTTTATTCCGCAATTGCTCCTGCAGTGCCTGTGGGCAATGTGGCAAGTGGTATTTGTACTGCTTCTGGTTGTCTATGAGATTAATCTCATGATTTACCTCACGTCACAGAGGAAGCTCCTCTTTTGTGCTGTTGACCATATCCACAAACTCCTCCTGCCACTGCTGCCGCAGGTGCAGAATATCATCTTCCTGAAGGCTAGTCACCTTCCGTTTACCCTTGTCCTGCATAGGTGGCAGCACTTGCACAGTGTGCTCCTCCAGGCGTTCCAGGATCTTGAACTGATCATGAACGGCTAGCACCCATTCCACACTATCATCCGGTATGTGTAACTGGTTGGGAGGACAGGGTTTGCCAGCCCGTCGCAACGTCAGGGAGGCACCACGTCGGCATACTGTATATGCCCAGGACACTTCATCTGCGTGAGGATGGCGATATCAGTTGGCCATCAGTTGCCGCATAGGCACGTTTTATGCCACAGCAGACGCTACCACTTCATTCCATTCCCGTGGCATGCGAGGGTCATATGCCCACTCACAATCTGGTAGGGGAATAGGGCGATCCCATAACAATTTTGTGTCTGAAGCGCATGAGGCTATTTCAGCCTCCTCTCCCATTGTCAAATCCTCCAACTTGACACGGGAGGATGTAGGCGGACATGCTCCTATTGATGCATTTTTCAAACTTGCTGGCTTACGTTTTCCTTTCGGATGAGGCTCTGCGCCTTGCTGTCTAGGTCCTTGGAATGTGGGCCTAGTAGGGGCTATATTGGTCCCCTTGCTTTTTATGGAGGCTTGATACTCCTCACTCATCAACACTGCCTGGTGGTCCGCAGGCAGCCTAGGTACTTTTTGATCCACCTTGATTACCTCCTCCACTGTCGGGTGCCTCCGACAACTGAGTCATGGAGCATCTTTATGCTTTTCCATAGCGTGATGTCAACGCAGGTGACCATCCATGTCATCCACTGAGGCTCGCTCTGTGGGGAGTGCAATCCCATTAACCAGGACTTGGCAGTGCTCAAAGTCCAGTACTACTTTATTACGCCTCATGAACAGTGTACCAATAATCATATTGTAGCAGTCAAAATTTGCTACGTCAACATATTCCTAGCTGCATGAGCCAGGCGTTTGGATGGTTATGGTGGTCCTGTACTGGACCATAGCTTGACTCCCTACAGTGCCCAATTGCAGGGCCAAGGGAGTCTCCAGTTCTTGTACGGATATCCCGTACACATGTGCAAACTGGGGAGTAATCCCTGACATTGTGCTCCTGGAATCCCAGAGTGTCCAGGCCTTATGGCCATTTACTTCCACATAAGACACCAAGCACTCCTTGTCCACTCGATTGAATGATGGTTGTTGCAGCTTACCGTCAGTTTTACAAAGAATTACTCTCTTCATCCGCACCACAGCATTGTGCTGGGGTGTACGTTCCGCCGGCCAGTCGGTCATGGCTATTAAGCACTCCAAGTCGCTGTCGCAACTATAGTAGTCATTGTCATATATATCCACAGTGACATACTCTTCTCCTTTGACTACTACTTGATCAAGGTCATCACCCGACCTATTGGTGCGATTGTCCTCTGATTCAGAGGCCTCATCGCTCCCAGACTTGACAGCTACATCTCCGTCGCTGCCGTCTGGTGCAGCAGTATGCACGGCCCTGAGGTGTGACTGAGGGTTAGGCCCTTTTTGGAGTGCTGTTGGCTTAGCGGAACAGTTGCTGGCATAGTGTCCAGGTTGCCCGCAGCTATAGCACGTTCCTTGAACGACTGGCAGTTGGCCCGGCGTACCGGGCTTCTTGTCCACAATACTTGTAAGGGCAACACTTGACATCTGCGGAACTCCTTCCACAGAGTTGGCAATGCAAGGGGCAAGCGAGAGTCAAGCAAGCGCAGAGGCGGGCAAGAGTTGGGCAAGAGGCAAGCAAGGCTAACAGAGGGTTGGACAGCGCTAGATAAGCTTACGGTCGGTTCAGTGAATAGACCAGAAGAACACTGCTATTGTTCAGCCTGGGGATATTCTATCCCACAGGCTGCCTATATATACTACATTGGTGGCTGTGCTATTACTAATACTGTTTACTAATTGGGCCCCGGTATGTAAAGGAGTATGACCAATGCTGAGTAAGGTCTGGGCATATGACTCATCAAGGCTGACTACTACAAGATGGAAGAGGAAAGGGTGGGCCAAGCGGCCGATCGGATCTGCTAAGAATAGGCGTATTGTCGGACTAAGCTCAGAATAAGGTTGGACATGGTCCAGAGACTGGTCCCCTGATAATACCCTTGGAAGGACATTTACCTTCCTGTGGGCGATCAGGCCTAGGGCAACTGCGCCCTTTATCTTCTGGCGGTGCACGCCGTACCATGAACTGTGGATACTTTTCCTTGTCCATTTTGGACTTTTTCACTAAGAATGTTCCTATACGCTGCGCTCAGAGCAGTGCCCTGCCTGGAGCAGGGTGACGAGTTGCTCCACAATGGCCACTACGCTGCTCATAGTGATTTGCTGTCTTGAGCGACTGCTCATAGCAAATGGCATATGCCACAAATTCTTCCATGTCATTCACTTTAGGTGACAAGCCGTCCTTAGCGGTGCATTTCCGCTGGAATTCCATTGAGGAAAGTCTTGAGCATCGTATACCTGTCAGGGTATACCGCCATATTTTGGGCATGATTGTTAAGGGTGTCATAAAACCCTTGGACACCGAGTTTCTTAGTGTAGCCTGCGGCCTGGAAGTCTTGTCAAGCATCTTGCAGTGTTGAGGGGTGTACGAATTGGTCATACAAGCCCATTAGAACCCCTTTGAATGTCTAGTGGTACTGGGTTTGGTTGACGTGCAGGACTGCACGGTGGAACCAGTTTTTGGCCTCTCCTGCCAAAAATTCTGGTAGTACAAAGATCCGTTCATGATCCATATGGTCCCTACCATAGAGGCGCATTGCCACATGGTAGCAGACATCCATGGCCCAGTCCTCTAGTTTGCTGAACTTGGACGCTCCGGAGTATACCCGGATATGCCAACTATCTGCCTTGCACAGCTTTACACCATCAGGTAGTCATAAATTAACTCCCGATGCATCATTAACGACTCAATGAAGTTGGTCATGCATTGCTTTGCAATGCATCCATATGGCTTCCTGCTGTCCAGGTGCGCAACTCGCTAAGTCAGCTGCGTGAGTGAGGGATTTTCCTCTAGGTACAGTGGTTGATTGCCGATTTACTCGACCTGCCAGACAACCCTGTCCACTATCTTGGGTCATGTAGTCAGGGCAGTTGCCCTGATGGTTGTTACTACTGTCACCCTTTGGGACGCTAGCCCAATTAGGTGCCTCTATGTGACCATGATCACGTCACGCATCACAATCTGGAGAAGCATGCATCTCCTGGTATCCAGCGGTAAATCGTTGTCATTGTTGCAGTTGATTGCACAGACAGTCGCAGACTGAGAACACTGAGGAGACTTATACGGCCTTAGACGTATGGGTCTGAATGTTCATGTTCAATAGTAGTTTATTAAGAAATATTATACTACATACCTGAATGTTCGTGTTCAATAGTAAAGAATGTAAGAACATCCAGGGTGAAAATAATCTAGTAGATCACGTGGTCTCTGCCATGTGAGTGCTCCTGCATAGATCTCAACACTCTCACCTGATGGAGTGCCCACACTTGTCACTGAAGATCAGCTCGGGAAAATTCCCCGACTAAATCCATTATCCGGCAGAGCTTGTTGACAGAAGTGGAGAAAAGTGCCTTTGTCAGTAAATCGGCAGCCATGTCCTCAGAGGAGATGTAAACTGGGCGTATTTTTCCATCCTCAACGGCTTGTTGCAACCAGAACCAATGGTGATTGAGGTGCTTCAGACACCCCATATGTTCAGGCTGCTTTGAGACCTTAATGGCGGACTGATTGTCAAAATTTGAGACAAGCGCGGAGGACTGTGGCAAACCAATGTCAGCAAGGAAGTTCCAGAGCCAGCAGAGTTCACGACCAGTTTCACTGGCAGCAACAAACTCAGCCTCTGTAGAGGAGAGTGCAATGAGAGACTAAAACTTAGACATCCAACTCACTGCACCACCAGCAACCAACAATAGGGAGCCAGAAGTCAAACGGCCGTTATCAAGGTTGCCACCATGGTCCAAGTCAGTGTAGGCAACAAAAGGAGATGCAGTAGAATTAGCTAAGTAGTTGATCTTATAATCCAGAGTGCCTCTAATATATCGCATGAGGTGCTTGACTGCCTGCCAATGTTTGGGTCCAGGGCAAGAGAGATTTTGATGCCAAAGTCATATCATCAACATGTATAGAGACAATAATCCGCACCTTATCCCGCAGATAGACATAAACGCAAGGGTCTGACGTGATTCAGGTGAAGCTTAACTTCAAAAAAACTTCATGCATGCACTTGTGCAAAAGATTTGCACTCTGCTTGAGGCTGTAAATCCCCTTCTCTAACTTTGCGCAGGGTGGTCCATCACCAGGCTTCCGTTCAACATCAGAAGGAACTTCTTCAGGAAACCCTTCTGGAAATTTCATATAGAGGTCAGCATCCACAATACCATGAAGGAAGGCTAACGAGATGTCAACAGATTCGAGGTGCATGTCCTCAACTGCTGCCAATGCCAGGATAGTACGAACTGCAGCCCATCAAGCAGTGGGAGCAAATGTTTCATCAAAATCAACTCCTGGTCGTTGACTGAATCCTTGGGCAACAACACATGCCTTGAACCATTCAATGGCACCATCTGGAAGGTGTTTGACTGTAAACACCCATCGCAAACCAATTGCTCTACGACCTGGAGAAAGGTAAACTGCTTGCCATGTTCCGTTGTTTTTTAGTGCGTTCATTTCCTTGCACATAGCTTTGTGCCACTCTGCTGCCTCATTGCTTGCCATTGCCTCTTTGTATGATCGAGGGTTGGTGTTGTGAACTCCAACCTTGTAAGCAGTTACAGAGTCAGCATAGAGTGTTTCAAAACCTCCAAGATCTGTGCCATACTCTACAAAAGCACAGCCAGCAATAATAGCCGCATCTGCAGAGTTTGCGTTGATGGTAAGTGCTACATCCTATTCACCCAATTCATCAACATTGCCAATATCCACATCCCACAGTGCTTCCTCTTCTGGTGCATCAGAACGAGGTGAAGGAGGTGGTGGTGGCGGTGGATCACAGATTAATGGCAACTCATGGTTAGTTTGGTGTTGGACTGCATTGTAATACTCAGCATTGCGTTTGCGTGCAGGTAGGTGGGTCCATTGGCTTGGTTCACGGAGTGGTGGAAGAGACCAGGGTTGGCATAGTGCATGCAGAGTAGGCACAGGCTCAGGTGGTCGAGGGTCAGCTCCCACCGTTTCTGCAGGTACTCCCACCAAATCCTCATCATCTGTGTCATTTATTGGTGTGAGAGGTTCATCAGGATAAGTAATATCGACATCTGTGTGTTCAGGGTCTGTTGCTGAGACAATGGAGTCAAGTGAGTCATATAGAGCATATTCAGGTAAAGCATTAAAGGCAGCAACCGGCAGTGGTGGTGGCATGTCTGTGAGTGACAGTCCTGGAAAATGATTCTCATCAAATACAACATCTTGCGAGACCACCACTTGACTTGTGCGTGGTATGTACACTTTCCACCCAACGTTATTACTTGGGTAACCAACAAAGATTCCAGGGAACATATGTCCCTGGAGACCACGCCTCTTGTCTCTCCCTATTAGTACATATGCAGCGCAGCCAAAGACACGGAGGTGGCCAATACATGGTTTTCTGCCCTTGAAGACTTTGAAAGGCGTTATGTTACCTGGCAGAGCAGACGTTGGAGACCGGTTATGAACATGACAATAGGCTCCAAGCGCATGAGCCCAGAAGCTCTCAGGTAGACTGGCTTCTGTTAACATTGCTATGATGGCTTCCTTAATTGTCCTATTCAAGCGTTTGACAACTCCGTTCTGCTGTAGTGTAGCAACATTTGTATATTCAAGACATATCCCTGCTGTCCTGCAGAAATCCAAGAATGCTTTTGACATATACTTGCCTCCCTTGTCATAATGCAAACATTTCAGAGTCTTGCCTGTTTGGCGTTCTAGCTGCGCTTTATAAAGCTTAAAGGCTTCAAAGGTATCACTTTTTTTGAACATGTCGTATGCTTCCATCCAACGCGTGTGATCATCAACAAAGGTGACCCACCATCTTTGGTTGGTTTGATGTGGGCCTTGCTGCATTGGACCATGAACGTCGCTGAAGACACGTCCTAAGACTTCATTTGCTCTGTCTGCAATATGGGAAAAAGGAGCTCAATGTTGCTTCCCTTATAGGCATGGCTCACAAACAGACAGGATTGATTCTTCTGAGGTCACCATTAGATCTTCGCTCAGATTTTTCTTGACAAGCACATTGAGACAATCAACACCAAGATGACACATTCTTTGGTGCAAAAGGTGTCTATTGATATGTGTTGAAGATGTGAAAGCAGACTGGATGGCATTGCCTGTGTTTGCTTGTAAAGTTTTGCCATTGAGGTATGAGGTGAGTGTGTGATCAATGGTTGCAGTCATCACTACATCATTGCAAACCTTGAAACAGACCTTGCAATTGTAAAAAGTGACCCTGAATCCACGATAAACTGTAAGGGTAGTGATCAAGAGTAGATTGTTTGCTAGCTCTGATACAAATAGAACATTCGAAATAATAACGTCGTTGAGTGGTTTATTATCCTGTCCCTTGCCTCGTGGCCTGAACCTTATTGAGCCTCTCCCTGCAGAATAGATCACTGCCCCATTTGCTATATGTATTGGGACTTGCCAAGATGTGAATGATTGAGGTATAAACCACTCACAATGTGGTGTCATATGAGACAAGGCGCTCGAGTCTGTGTTCCAGCAGACATCAGGAGGCTGTACAGGGAGAAGAGCAGATTGACAAACTGCTGCCTCAGCCTTTACCACAGGGCCATCGCATCCTGACTCTACTTTGGCGGCGTCAGCTTTTGCTTCTTTGGTCTCCTGCTTAGCTCCCTTCCATGATCGAGACTTTTTAGATTTTGATGTGTTGTCATCCTTTTTAAGTTGGGTGCACGCTGTTTGTAAGTTAGGGCACTCTTGAACCTTGTGTGCTCCATCACAAAGGTAACACATAATGGCTTGTGTAGCTGCAGCTGCTATTGCGGCTGCAGTGGCAGTGGCTTCCTCTTCTGCCACGCATCGTTGTGTCTCCTCCATACAGAAAGCTTCAAGCACAGCTTCTTTAGTAAAGCTATTGAGCATCAGTACTGAAGATATGAAGAAGCCATATTCTTTCCGTGACAGAGCACGCAACATAGCCATGATCAAGAGTTCATCATTAAGGACTTCAAGAGTATAAGTCTGGGTAGTGACACCATCAGGGCCAATGATTGGGGGAGGGCAAAGCAAGCAAATGTGTTGCATAGCCCCTTCAACACAAATACAAAGATCAGTCAAGGATTCATCTTCCCTTTTTCAGATGCTGAAAAGGTCACTTAAAGAGTTGAAGTGGGCATTTGGGGCTGACTTTGAGTGGATACTTCAAAGCTTATCCTACATCTCTTTGGGTCTATTGCGGATTGCATCTACGTGGATTTTGTTGCCTTCATCAAGCCATTGGTATATCTCTCTGGCTGCTCTATCACTCCTGAGATGGTATGAATTCCATGCTGTAAAAGATGTGGGGTTGTTTGGCTTTAGGAGCGGAGGCAATTCTTCCCTGGTAATTATATGGGCTCCGCTGACTGACATAAGTCTTCTATACATAGACTTTTCCCATTCAGTATATTTAATGGTACCAAGTTTTGACATCGGTGATTGGGAACCATTAATGACGTCGTCCATTTCATAGTGATATTGAATGAATACATTGTGGAGAAGATCAGGAAACAAGGTGACTGTTGAGGTTGGTTAAATGAAGGTATAATCAATCTTCAGTGTCAGAATCTGTGGGCCGAGGCCCATAACCTGTTGCAGTCAATTGCACAGACAGTCGCAGACTGAGAACACTGAGGAGACTTATACGGCCTTAGATGTATGAGTCTGAATGTTTGTGTTCAATAGTAGTTTATTAAGAAATATTATACTACATACCTGAATGTTTGTGTTCAATAGTAAAGAACGTAAGAACATCCAGGGTGAAAATAATCTAGTAGATTACGTGGTCTCTGCCATGTGGGTGCTCCTGCATAGATCTCAACATTCATTGACGAGCTTGGTACCCTCAAATACAATACCCTGGTTGTCGATAAGAGACTGTTCCTTCTGCTTGAGGTTGCTATTCTTCATATGCTGGTAGGACACACGATCACTAAGCGTCTCTGCCAGGGGTACTCGAGGCAAAAAAGTAGCCTTGCTCTCCTGTTTGCAGGAAATTCCTGCCATGCTTTCCAGACCTGCACAGTCTGTATATCCCTCTTGGCTGTCAAGATGAGGTGGGACCTCATGTATCCCCTGTACAAACGGTGTGCAAATGCTACTTACCGGTTCTGGATGAGCCATTGCTTGTGCCTGGGTCAGAGCGTCAACTAGTTTTGCACCCACGTCTTGATTACAGCGCGCTGAACATTCTTTGGACATCTGGCTCCAGGGAGTTGATACCCCTGACAATTGTGCTGCCTTTCGCTGCAGATACATCTGCAGTTCCAGGAGCAAAACTCACAGGATCAAATCAGTATATTGAGTACTGAATACAGGAGGGACCTTATGTCCCTGCCTACCCAATGCTACTATATGCAATGCCGCATACCGCTCCAGTCAAGCCTGGGTAGTATACTTTGCCACCTCTGGGTGTAATTCCCAGAATACACGCAATCTAATAGTGTATGCTGCCTTCATGTGTTGATCATCCTGTGCCGCCTTCTTGTCCGTGGGGGACTCTGATCCTTCACCCACTCGATCATCAGGGCTCTCGTGCCCTGTATTATGCATAGTTGCTGGATTTTTTGGGTCCGCGTCCTCTGTAATATACTTGCTGGCCTCCTCAGCCTCCGGCAACTCTTTGATATGGGCCTCCATGACTCTGGTATGAGCTGGGTTTCCAGCTACTTTGGCTGCACCCCCACCTCAGTATAGCAGGACATAGGGACCAGTGCGTGGTATTCCTTGGGCATCTGTTCAAGTGCCTGATGCGCTAGCATGCTTGCTTGCATCCTCTTGAAGTTCTTGGGATGCTAAGCGGCTAGATCGCCACAATCCTCCCTGCCCCAGCACTGCTGGAGGTATCAGCCCTCCTAGCATCCTGTCACGGTTTTGCTGCAAGACCTTGCTGATTAACGCTTCATTGGTTTCTCCCGCACCTACTGGCCCAGTAGGGTCAAAACTCCAACCCTGGTCTTGGACTTCTGGCTGGCCTGCGGCCTACCCTTGCGGCTCTCTTGCCTGATTTCTTGCTGGGTCATCCAGCGACTCCTGGGCTTTTCGCCTCCCATATGTAGTGACTGTAGAAATAAGGTTGCTCATCAGGTATCCCTTGTCTAAAAATTGCATGAGTGGCTGTGCACAAAGCTCAGATGCTGATTGAGTTCAGTCAGAAACTCTGACTATCCGATGTCGGCAGCTAGGCAATAGATCCTAGCTGGAAGATTCAAAAAAATGTAATGGTAGTTATGGGTTTTATAAGCTTAGAGTTCACACTACACAGAATCAGACCAGTCTTGGTCTATTGTTGTTGTAGTATAAACACAAAAATAAGCTGATTACATTAGCTGTAAAGTAAATAATAATATAGTATGTTAATAAATAAGTAATTATTAAATATTAGGCCATAGTGGTACTCAAGGCGCCACTCCGCTACAAGTTATCATTCAGACAAGTGTAGCCAACGCTTCCAGAGGCTTAGTCATCATGAGGCTAGCCTCCAAATTACTAAGCAAGTCACATGAGACATGTGCATGACCTCTGGCAATGATAATTTCCAAGTTTTTGATTATTTTTAGAGATTTTCCCTTTTTAGATTATAAAATTTATTGTGGCTTTTGTCATGCTGTACAGTTGCTTCCCATGCTTCTAGAGCCTTGGAAGCGTCACTCCTGGCATAGGGAATCCCTAGACTTGTTCTCTTTGGATTTCCCTCTGCCAGGTGAGTAGTTATAGTTGTATTACTCATATATAAATATACTTTGAATTTCTCTCTGCCAGCTATGTGACTGAGTCATAGCCTTCAGAGGTTGCCCTTACAGTTCTTTGGCTGCACAAATGACCTTGTCTTTGATCTTTTGAGGCATGTCTGTGACACATCAAGAGAAGTGGTGTCCAGAAAGACGATAATGTCAGTGGAGGAGATGGTTTTATAAAGGGTGGCATGAGCTGACTGATCATCCTTGTGCCAAATAGCAGCACCAGAAAAAACATTGAGGTAGGAGGTTTCACCCTTGATGGTGTGCCAGAATATGATAATAAATGTCATCTCAAGCTCTGTAACCCAAGCATCATAATTTGAGCCATTGAACTTGTTGTCTGAGTTGAACATGCAAAGCATTTCATAGTGGAAAGGTGCCATAGTTGGTGGAAGGGATAGTAAAAATTTTAAGCAAAAGATAAAAACTGATTTGAGTCAATATGCAGATGAGGCCCATAACCTGTTAAGGATAGAGACTCAAGAGCTGACCATAGAGAACAAAAAAGAGCTGTGGACATGGAAACGCTGACCAGTGAAAGACAAACATGACAAAAAGACTAGAATTAGCCAACAATGGTGGCACAATGTAGTTTATATAATTATATAATGTACACTATGCACCTTTTGCCACATCAACTCTTGACATGTAAGCCAAGGTATGATATATGATCCTGAGGATGGTCATGTAAGTCATGATTCAACAAGAAGGAATTCATTTTATAGGCAAATGTAACATTACAGAATCTGTTAACTATTACCAAGAGAATCTCACCAGACAGGCAAATGCTATAATTTCAATAAATATTAAGATAGCATGAGATGGAGAGGCAACAAGACTGCTAGGAGTGTTCATAGAGAATTAAGTAGACAATGTAAGTGTCTGAACTCTAACAATCAAAACAATAGCTAAAGACCTCAAATGATGGAGAAAAAAAAACCCCACAATAGAAGAAAGATAGTTAGTTATAGAAATAGTGGTAGGAGGAAGGATACAATACCAAATAAGAGTCCAGGGCATGCCAAAACAAGTAAAAGACCTCCTAACAAAGATGATATGAGACTTTTTGTAGAATGAGACAACATGCTCAACAATCGGCCTGAACACTCTACGCTGCTCCATAGAGAAAGATGAAAAGAAGATTTTGGACCTCAAAACAAAAAATGAAGCTATAGAGTTAATAAAGGTACAGATGTACCTTAAGCTGGATGATGAAAGGCCCAAATAGGCAACAATAGCAAACAAAATCATCAACATGAAAATATCAAAAGGCAGTAAAATCAATAAAAGTGCACTAGTAAATGTATTTATTCAAATAACTAAAATAAATACAAGAACTACAAGTACAGACTTACCACACCACCTACAAAGAATGCTGAAGACTGCTAAAAAAACACTATGTCACCTTCCACCCTCTATTACTAGAAGGAGAACTGAAAAAAAAGTACTAATTTGGTACTATCCAGACTTGACACGACTGAAAAACATCAAAATAAACTCAGCAACTATAAAATGCCTAAGAAAAACACACAAAGTGCAGTTGGTGGAGGATCTAGCAAGTATAGAGAGCCTCCTGAAAAATGACAAAAACAGCAACCACAAAGCATATAAGAACTGTGCATGCCCCAGATGCAAAGACCTTCAACAAAAGAGGTGCAGTAAACTCCATAAATACAGCAAAGTAGCCTGTGAAATGCTAACTAAACTGACAAAAAAGTAGAACCTGGACAACTCAGATGTTGTTAGGAGTATCTGTTAGAGGTCAAACCTAGAACACAAGTAAGTACTTCGATCCTCAGTTGTTGTGTACTTAACTGTATTGAACCTACCTAGAACACGAGTAGGTACTTTGATCTAGGTAGTGTCAGGGGACCAGTCTTCGGACCATGTCCAACCCTATTCTGAGCTTAGTCCGACGATACGCCTATTTCTAGCAGATCCAACCGGCTACTTGGCCCACTCTTTCTCCTTCCATCTTGTAGTAGTCAGCCTTGATGAGTCATATGCCTGGACCTGTCAGGGGACAGGTCCTCGGACCGTTCACCCTAGCCTTGCTTAGTCTGTGTTGATGTTGGCACCCACATCTAGCCACTATCTGGACTGCTCCGGCCCTATCCTGCTCCATTCCTGTCTTGGCATCAACACCTGGCAGGTCAGTTGGTCTTTGGACTCACTCTACTTGCTGGCAGGCCTTTATACCATTGGCTGGCTTACTCATGCTGACTGTTGCTTACTTATTAGTGCTTAGTACATACTGGCCCTATTAGTCAATATACCATAGTCATAGTGTATCCAATATAGTATATAAGTAGGACTGGTGGATGGAACATTCCCAGTCCTAGCAATAGCATTGCTTCTAGGTCTACACATTAGCATTACTGTAAGCTCCTCAGTGACGACCTTGCCTTCTGCTCTCACCCTCCTGCTCCACTCCTTGCTGGTGGCCTGCCTTCTTGCCTGCCAGTTGCTTGTCACTGTGCTCACTTGACACTCACTCCACTTGATAGTTGGCTTGAGTGTTGATGCGTCTGCCTAGCTTTCCATGATAGAGCATCCCCTTACAGGACCTTACTCAGCATCAATTATTTGTCATACTCCTTTACATACCAGGGCCTGATTACTAAACAGTATTAGTAATAGCACAGCCACCAATGTAGTATATATAGGCAGCCTGTGAGATAAAATATCCTCAGGCTGAACAATAGCAGTGTTCTTCTGGCCTATCCACCGAACCAATTGTAAGCTTATCTAGCGCTGTCCGACCCTCTGTTAGCCTTGCTTGTTTCTTGCCTAACTCCTGCCTACCTCTGTGCTTGCTCGACTCTTGTTTGCCCCTTGCATTGCCGACTCTATGGAAGGAGTTCCGCAAATGTCAAGTGTTCCCCTTACAGGTAGTGTCTGTATAAGTTATAATGTTCATGTATCATATGTATAGTTCACTTACCCTCAGTCGTTGTGTACTCAACTGAGGGTAGTGTATGACCACTGTAAGTATATATATGTAATTGTTAGTATCAAGGGTAATATATTAAATGTCAATGGAAAGCATATATTGGCCCTTTGCCAGTGATCAGAGTCTCAGATGCTTACAGTGTTTGTTGGCATCCAACACTCCTCCTCACCATAAGTGGCACACAAAGTGCAAAAGGACTCCTCCTTGCACTGAATTGTGCCTAGGACAAGCCAAGAATGCAGCAGAGTCGTGAAAATTGAGGCAAGAAAAGTGGTTTAGTGAACAGGTCAGCAATATTATTCTTTGTATTAATGTACTACACAACAATTTCTCTCAACGCAACACACTTGCATAGGAAATGGTACTTTATGTCCACATGCTTGATACAGGAGTGCAGCATGAGGTCCTCTAAAAGGTTGATTGCGGCATTATTGTCACACATTATAGTAGTTGCTTCGTTTGCGCCATAGCCAACTACTTGTAAGAGTATTCACAGCCACATACACTCTTGCATGGCTTTGAATGTGGCCATATATTCAGCTTCACAGGAGGAAGCGGCCACCGTCTTCTGTTTCCATGACGCTCAGAAAATCACACCAGATTTCAAAGACCATGCATATCCCCCTATGCTGCATCTAGTATCGAGACAATTGGCCCAATCTGAGTCTGTGAAACCAGCAAGTGTGATGGGTGATGTTTCTCCTAGGCAGAGTCTTAGGTCTCTTGTTTCTTTCAAGTATTGTACCATGCAAATTGTGGCATTCCAATGTGTTAGAGAGTACAAATCAAAATATTGTCTCAGTTGCTGCACAGCATACTGGATATCAGGTCGGAACAATATAGCAATCCATATCAATCCTCTCACAAGCCTCTGATATGGGATCTTCACGATATCATCACGCTCTTTTTGTGCGAGTTTTGAATAATCAGTATCAGTTCTTCAAAGCTTTAGACCTGGTTCCATTTGTAATGATAGCGGATTGGTATTCTTCTATCCAAACTGTGTGATTAGCCTGTCAATAACAGGTGCCTGTGAGAGATATACTGCTTGATTTAGTCAGTTCCATTCAATTGCCATCTCAACTATCTGTAGTGGTGTGCCTAGATCTGATATCGTCCATGCCTCTTGTAATTGTGACTTGAAGTGCTGGTTTGCCTGCTTGGAACTTGCTATTGATAGGAAATTGTTGACATGGACTACTGCTATAACTGTGCCATGAGTCAATTTTCTATAATAGATGCATGACTCGCATAGCAGCCTCATAAACCCCCATTTTTTGACCATATTCTCATTTAAGGTTTGATTCCAGATTCTACCCACTTGTTTCATGCCATAAAGACCTCTTTCTAGCTTGCACACATGATTTTCTTTTCCTGGTTCTTCAAAGCCTTTTAGTTGCTCCATATAGGTCGTCTCCTCCTCAGGTAAGACACTATATAGGAATGCCATTTTTATATCAACCTGCATAGTGTCCCATCCTTGTACTGCTGCCAGATGTAGTAAAACATGCCATGATTCAGAGCAGGCTATCAGTGAGATAGCCTTTGTGTATTCCTTGCCATAGACCTGATTAAAGCCTTGTAGAACATGCTTGACCTTAAACTGCACAATATCTCCCTTTTCATTCCATTTGAGTGCAAATACTGGTTGTTCACAATGTATCCTATGCTCAGCCAATACTTGTTCTCTTAGTATTAGGTGATACATGCCCATATCCCTAAGAGATTTTAACTCATCATCATAGGCTACCCGCTACCTTTCTGCATCTGGGGAGTTCTGTGCTTTGTTCCATGTCTTTGGCATCTGAAGATCAACATCACCAGCATCTATACCTGGTTCATCATCAATTGCACTCATAACTGCCAGGATCTCATCAAGGTTGGCATTTTTATTCACGATTTCTTGTTGATCTATCCGTTCATTGCGATGTAGGTCTTCAATGGCATGTTGATGGTTTTGCCTTTGCTTCACGTATGCGGTCTGCTGACTCTTTAGACTCTCTCACAGCATGTTGCACAGGAGTTTCAGGAGCTGCATCTGGCTGGTTCCATGCTATTGGGACTGGAATACGTATCAATCTCCATGGTTGTTCTAGGACAGGCTGAATAGCTTGTTCTGCTTGATGTTCCTGAGGCTCAAAGTTTACTGGTAGGTTTAGTATATCAGGAGCTTGCTCTGGTCTATCATCCACAGCAGGAATGGATTTATTATTGTCTTCTGGGGCTATGAAAGGTTGACCAGCTGCATTCTTTGATATAGTCTGGATGGATGGGATGTCTGTAGGTTCTGTGTATTGAGCAGGCATTATACTAGGGTCTGATTTATTGTAATCGTCCTGGTGTTCAGTGAATTTGACGTGATACATGCTGTATACCTATTTTGATGCTCAATTTGATGTGATACATGCTGTATACCTATTTTGATGCTCTGTCATAGCAACAATAGGCTTTGGCTTTAAGATCATAGCCTATCAGAACACATTCAATTGACCTTTCATATATTTTGGGTTGTGCTTGCCCAAGACCAAGACAAAAACTTGACATCCAATCTTGCAAATATAAGAATAGTTTGGTTTTTTCCCATACTAGAGTTTATCTGGGGTTACATCTTTCACAGCTAACATCTTTGTTTTTCCATGTAGGTGAGTCACAGTTAAGTAGAACTCATCTCATAGGAAGGCAGGACACTTTGCATAAATTCTCATAGCAATACTTTTTCCCATAAGTGTTCTATGCATCCATTCAACATGCCCAAGGTGTGCCGACATATATACTGCACTGTGCTGAGCTGTTATTCCTTGTAAATGATACCATGCTTTGTTCTCCTTGGCTATGATTTTAGAATCGTTTCCTAATTGAAGAATTCCAAGTTGTAGTCCAGTCTCTACTTGGCATGCCAATATCCATGCTTTCAGCTCATTGAATGTGTTGCTCTTCAGTCTTAGCAGAATGGACCATGGTTTATTCATATAATTGTCAACAATATTTATCATTAGTTATTCCCAGTTTGAGAAGTAATGTCCTGCTTCCTAGTCAACTCAACTCAAACAATTCCTAACCTCTGTGTAGCTCTATGACCTAACCCTTCTTTCCTAATTTTTGGTACAGGTGTTCTTGCCTGTGTCAGGGGACTCCTCATTTCTTTCCTTTTTTTGTCCTTTATTTCCTTTTTTTTATTCTTTATTTTCTTTTTTTATCCTTCTTTTTTTTTCTTGTTTATTTTTTTATCTTTAGTATAGTTCTCCCTTACCTTTTTTTACTGGTTCTGTCCGCTCTAGCTTACCTAATAAGCTGCATGTGATCCGGTAACTACTGAGTCACATGCCAAAGCTGCATGTGATCTAGCAACTACTAAGTCACATGCTAAAGCTGCATGTGATCCGATAACTACTAAGTCACATGCCATGTCCGAGTTTTTCACTATTTAGGTTAAAGTTAGCCACCTTGTTGATCTGTATAGTTGTTTCCCACACTTCTGAAGCCTTAGAAGCATCAGCCCTGGCATAAGGAATCCTTAGACTTGTTCCCTTTGGATTTTCCTCTGCCAAATGAATAGTTATTGTAGTGTTATCTATGCATTTTCTAATATACTTTGGATTTCCCTCTGTCAGCTGTGTGACTGAGCCATAGCCTCCAGAGGTTGCTCTTACAGCAGAACAAGTCTCTACATTTCAGTCTGGGAGCCCTCTTTTAGCCTGCTTGAGCCCTCTCTTGTCTTTTTAGGTCACTCCTCACTGAATTAACTCTGCTTCTCTGTTGCTTCTATGACCCAACCACCCCCCTCAGGTGCTCTCTTGGACGCTTCTGCTCCTCAGGATGATGCCTGGAGTTGCTTGCTTGCTCTAGAGACTCAGGTGCAGACCACTCAAGCTTCTTTCACCCTCCACACTACCGAACTTGCTAGATTACATCAGGCCATAGACACTATCTCTCATTCCCTTCAGGCTCTTTTGGAGCACCTTTCTCTCCCTCCTACTCCTTTCCAGGCATCTCCAATTAGGGCTGACACCCCTCCAGTTCCTCGCTCTGGGGCCTTCCCCCCTGTTTATGCCAATATTCCTTGTTCGGCACTCCCAGATGCATTCAATGGTGACTAAGCCATGGGTGAGCAATTTTTACAGTCATGTATCACTTATTTGCAGCTCAGTGGTGAAGCCTTTCCTTTTGACGCTCTTAAAATTGCCTGAGTCCTTTTCTACATGAAGTCTAGATGAGCTTCGACATATGCGCTACGAGTTTTTTGACGTTCTGGAGGAGTAGAAAGCTTTAAAAGCTAGGATTAGTTTGAGAAGGAATTTCAAACTGAGTTTTTTCCCTTGGATCCTGCTAAGGTGGCAGCCCTTACTCTCCAAGACCCTCATCAATACGGACAGAGGAAGCGGTGTAGTACTTGGTTAGAGTATTACAGATAATTCTGGGGCTTTCTTGAAGTCTTAGAAAGTTACTGCAAATCCACACTGTTGCTTGATGATAAACTTGGTGTTTTGAGGGTTACTTTTCAAAATATATAATACTTTGAAAGGTAGAGGTTCTCAACAAACTCTAGCCTAAGTGATTCACTCCCTGGGAACCACCAAGCCTTTGCCTATCAATAGCCTCTGAGGTTTTTAACAAACTCTAGCCTAAGTGATTCACTCCCTGGGAACCACTGAGCCTTTGCTTATTAATTGCCTCTGAGGTTTTTAACAAACTCTAGCCTAAGTAATTCACTCCCTGGGAACCACTGAGCCTTTGCCTATTAATTGCCTGATAATTTACCTAGCCTATTTATACCTTTCCCTACAGTGCACAGACCACCTTGTCACCTGACTACCAAGCCCATTTGTCAACCCATTATTTGAATTGTTCTTTTTATTTTGGGTGCCATCATTCATCTTCCACCATTCTATTCCTACTTCCACTGATTCTATTTGCTTCCACTATTCCCTTTTTGGCCATTGTCTTGGTGCCACCAGCCAGTTCTGGAAGCCATCATTCTTCTTTGCTATTCTTGGCTTTTCCTTCCCCATTTGCCTCTGCCCCATTTGCTCTTGCCCCTTTTGTCTGGCTTCCATTCATAAATTTTCTTTTTCTTCTTTTATCCCTTCCCTGCATTCCATGCTTCTTCCTTCTTCCTCCATTTAGCCATGCCAAATTGGGTAGTGGTAGATCTGCTTCTTTGATCCAGATCATCACAATTTGATCCCAATTTTGATGCCTCTGCCAGCCCCCATGCTTCCCCTCCCCATTACAGTGACTGACTATTATTGACTTGATGACTCTGAGCTGATCCCTTGTCCCTCTGCTGTACTTCCTGTGTATTTATTGGGGTGTTTTTAGGAATATACTTTTGTAGAGACTGCTACCAGGAGGCTTACAGTTTTCAGCCTGTATATTAAATGTTTATTTTGACTTCTAGTGCATGTTCTGTCTCTGAATGCTGTACAGCATCGTATCAGCGGACCCTAGATGAGTACATTGACTCCTTCCAAGCTCTTATTGAGCAGGCCTGCTATCTGGATGGTCTTCAGCTCTGTTTCATCTTCCAAGATGGTCTCCTCCTGTCTCTCATGGATCAGATTGACAGTATGGCTGAAGGACAACCTAATGACGCACGTATTGAGTCCTGGTATCAGATAGCATGCAACCAGTAGCAGCTTATGGGGTTAAGGTGTGAGCTCTACTAAGAAACTACTTTTTGTTCTGCCTCACATGTATCTTTACCTGCTTGTCCTCTCATCCCACATTCCCTTCCATTTTGTGCTCCAGCTCCAGCTCAGGTACCTGCGGCACGTCTTCTTCCTCTGGGAATTTCCATGGAAGTTAATGCCTCCTGCCAACGCTCCTCTCTTCCTTTTCTTTGTCATTGCTGTGAAAGGCCTGGTCACTTTGCTCGGTACTGCCCTCAGAGGTTGGAGGTATGCTATTTCTTAGCCTTAGAGCAGAAAGAGCTCCTTCTCCAGCTCTTGGCTGCTAGAAATGCTCAAGAAAACCCTTTCTCAGATGCACAGATTGAAGCAGAACCTTTGGATAAGTCCATGGGTCCTGTAGAGGCTGTAGTAGAACCTTTGGATGAGTCCTTAGGTTCTATAGGGGAAGGTTTTCAGTAGGGCAACGGATGAGTTGTATGCTTTTGCCACCTGGTGCTAGTCAGTTTGCATGCCTACTAGTAAAATCTTCCAATATATTGCTCTCTATCAATGATTCTTTGGCTGAAACTATAAGCATCCCCTCCGATGTACAAAATACCCCTTTAGTTAAAGCCTCAGCTGAGACCTCTTCTCCTCCTCCTTCTGTCCAACATCCACATGTCCCAGCTTAGAAACGACGCCTCCCTTGCCACTATGTTGTTGCCTCCACTCCTTCTCCTAACTCTTTGCATCTAAATGTAGAGATTGAGACAACTGACACTCAGCAGACTCAGAGCGTCGTAGCTCTTCTGGACAGTGGTGCCACTGGACTCTTCCTTGATACTCACTATGTGAAACAACATCAACTCACTACTTGGCCTCTTTCTCGTCCCATTCCAGTCTATAACATTGATGGTACACTCAACGAAGCTGGATCCATCTGCTCAGTAGTAGATTTAGTCCTTTGTTACCAGACTCATTCTGAGCGTGCTATCTTTGCGGTCACTAGCCTAGGGAAGCAGGACATGATACTTGGATTCTCCTGGCTACGTGACCACAACCCTAAAATTGACTAGGCCAAGTATAAAGTAAGTATGAGCCGCTGCCTCTGACGGTGTTCTACATGTGCCAAGAAGATTAGAAAAGAGCGCAGAGCCTCAGTCCATGAGCGCGCTGCTATATGTACTTGCCAAGTTGGACACCTCCCCTTTGCAGACCTTGACCTACTGGATCCTCCCCCCTTGGTGTTCTCTTATAAAAAGGCCCTTTATGAGGACGTTCAAGGTGTGGTAAGTGAAGCCCAGATGGAAGATGTATATAAGAGTGAATTTGTGTGTGCTCCTGATTCAGAGTCTCCAGACAAGGCCATTGAAATAAGTGATAGGATTTATGCAACTACATTACAACCTCTTCCAACTGTAGCAAAGATTAGAGCTAGCCAAACTACTTCCCAGCGACTAGCTCAGGCCTTTGTTGCCAACTCTGCTCTTAAGTCATTCTGAAATACAGTCCCTCATCACCTGCAGGACTTTGAGGATGTTTTCTCTAAGGCGTCATTCGACTCTCTGCCAGAGCGCAAGCAGTGGGACCATGCTATTGAGCTTACACCCAATGCTGAGCCCTCCAGCTGCAAGGTCTACCCTCTCTTCCCTCGAGAACAGGATGAACTTGATGCCTTCTTGCAGGAGAATTTAGATTCTGGTTGCATCTGTTCCTCAAAGTCCCTAATAACCTCTCCAGTCTTCTTTATTAAGAAAAAGGATAGTTCTCTATGTCTGGTTCAAGACTATTGAGTTTTAAATGCAATGACTGTGAAGAATTGCTACCCCTTACCACTCATTTCAAAGCTTGTCAACAACTTCCGAGGTGCATGCTATTTCACCAAGTTGAATGTCCGCTGGGGCTACAACAATGTGCGCATCAAAGAAGATGATGAGTGGAAGGCAGCATTCTGAACAAATCACGAACTCTTTGAACCTCTAGTGATGTTCTTTGGTCTTACTAATAGCCCAGCCACCTTCCAGACCATAATGAACGACATCTTCTAAGACCTTATAGCAGAGAGTGTTGTGTGTATATATTTTGATGATATCTTCATCTATACCAAGACTTTAGAGGAGCATCGTTGGATTACACGCATCATGCTGGAACGTCTCCACCAACACTAGCTCTATCTCAAGCCAGAAAAGTGTGAATTTGAGCAGACCAAGGTTGAATACCTTGAACTGATCATTTCTCATGAAATGGCTGAGATAGACCTAGTCAAAGTGGCTGGTGTGGCAGAGTGGCCAGAGCCCAAGAACAAAAAGGAGGTTCAGGCCTTCTTGGACTTCACCAACTTCTACCGGAGGTTCATTCAGGATTTCTCACACCATGCTTGGCCCCTCTTTGATCTCACCACTAAGGACACTTCTTGGCACTAGAATGTGGCATAGCAGACTGCCTTTGATGCCCTCAAACAGGCAGTCACTTCAAAGCCTGTCCTCTTATTTTCAGATGATGACTCTCCCTTCTGGATGGAAGCCGATAGCTCAGATTTTGCTATTAGAGCCATCCTCTCTCAGCAGTCAAAGAAGGACAATAAGTGGCATCCTGTGGCTTTCTACTCCAAGAATTTCAATGCCATGGAGCGCAATTATGAGATCCATGACAAAGAGATGTTGGCTATTATTTGGTCATTTAAGGAGTGGCAACATTTCTTTGAGAGTGCCAGGCATAAGTTTGAGGTGTGGACTGATCACAAGAACTTAGAGTACTTTTGGACAGCCAAGAAACTTAACCACTGACAGGCTCAATGATCTTTGTATCTGGCCAACTTTGACTTTTCATTGCACCACAAACCTGGACAAAGCATGGACAAGCCAGATGTGCTTTCTAAGCGAGCTGATCATGGTTCTGGAGCTAGTGACAATGACAATATTGTACTCCTGAAGCCAGAGCTCTTTGCTATCTATGCTCTAGAAGGTGTAGTTGGTCAAGGAGAAGAAGCAAGCATCCTTCAAGACATCCACCAAGGTAACCAAGAGGGCGCTCAAGAAGACCTGATAACCAAGGCTGCTTTGGCCCTGCATACACGGAAGAGAGCTGGAGTGAAGTCAGTTTGCACTGACAAGTGGTCTTTGGAGAATGATCTTCTCACTTTTTGAAGGTGCATTTATGTACCCAACCTACCTGACCTCTGTGGATTGTTGAGCAGCATCACAATTCTTGGATTGTAGGCCATCTGTCAGGGGACTCCTCATTTCTCCCTTCTTCCACTCCTTATTCTTTCATTCTTCCTCTATTTATTTCTCTATTTCTGCTGTCACTCTTTTACTTTACTACTTCTATTCCTTCAACACTATCTATTGGTACTATTCTCAGCCCTTGAGGTGCTCTGGTTCTTTAGTTATCATTCAAACAAGTGTAGCCACCGCTTCCAGAGGCTTAGTAAGCATCCAGAGGCTTAGTCATCTTGAGGCTAGCCTCCAAATTACTAAGCAAGTCACATGAGACATGTGCATGACCTCTGGCAATGGCAATTTCCGAGTTTTTGATTATTTTTGGAGATTCTCCTTTTTTAGATTATAAATTTTATTGTGGCTTTTGTCATACTATACAGTTACTTCCCACGCTTCTGGAGCCTTGGAAGCGTCACTCCTGGCATAGGAAATCCCTAGACTTGTTCTCTTTGGATTCCCCTCTGCCAGGTGAGTAGTTATTGTTGTATTACCTATATATACTTTGGATTTCCCTCTGCTAGCTGTGTGACTGAGCCATAGCCTCCAGAGGTCGCCCTTACACCATCCTAGCAGGTGGAAGACACTGGAACTGGTTTCTCAGAATTACTGGTGGCCTCAAATGTCACGGTATATTGGCTCCTACACCTCCACTTGTGACCTCTGCCTTCAAACTAAACCTCGTCATCAGCCTCTCATGGGACAACTTCATTCTTTGCCTATTCCAACTGAGCATTGGAGTGTGGCTTCAGTAGACTTCATTGTTGAGTTACCAGATGCTCATGGATACAATGCAATCATGGTGGTAGTAGATCTCTGCGGCAAGCATGCTCACTTCATTCCAACACACACCACTTACTCTGCTATGGGAGCTACTAACCTGTACCAGAAGCATGTCTGGAAACTCCATGGGCTTTTTGATGCCTACATCTCAGACCGTAGGCCTCAGTTTGTGGCAGAGTTTACTAAAGAACTGTATCGTCTGCTCCATGTTAAACTCCACACCTCCACTACCTACTACCCCTGTAAGGGCGACCTCCGGAAGTTGCGGCTAAGTCACACAACTGGCAGAGGGAAATCCGAAGTGTATTAGGGACAGTACATATTACAGGGAAATAACTAATCACCTGGCAGAGGGAAATCCAAAGAGAACAAGTCTAAGGATTCCTCTGCCATGGCGTGGCGCATCAGTGCGGGGGCAGGGGCGTGAGAACGACTGTACAACACTCCGGAGAAGTCCAACAACTGCAAGAAGAGCATCCCGGAGACCTCCAGGATGACCAGAAAGGGAAATGGCCGAAAAAGGAAGCCCGGGGGGTCCCGGAGATCTCCGGGATGGCCAGAAAAGGAAGTCCCCTGACATCACCCCCCCCCCTAGAATGCGGCGTCTCAACGCACCGAGTAGAACAAGTTGCGGACCACACGGTCCACCGGGAAGACAGGGTACATGCCCCGGATTGTGCGGGGAGCCTCCGGGTGACTACGGTGGAAGTCCTTCACCAGAGCGGGCGCATGGACGTTTTTGGCGGGTTCCCAGGAGATGTCTTCAATACCGTAGCCCTTCCACTTGACCTTGTATTGCAGCTTGTGCCGGAATAGACGGCTGTCGAGGATCTTCTCCACTTCGTACTCTGGACGGTTGTTGACAATGACCGGAGGTGGCAGAGGCGAGGCACGTCGACCTGGAATAGGGTCGTCTGGGGCGGGCGAAAGCTTGACCACGTTGAAGACCGGATAGAGGCGCCGCATGCTGGTGGGCAGCCGGAGCCTGTAGGCCAACGGTCCTACCTGGCGCTCAACCACATATGGCCCCAATTGTCGGTGTGAGAGCTTTTGGGATGGCCTAGTGGTCGCGATGTCGGAGGCGTCCAGGTAGACTCGGTCTCCGGGCTTGTACTGGGGGGTCGGCAAGCGTCCTCGGTCGTAATAGCGGGCCATGTCGTCTTTGGCCTTGGCCAGGGCTGCCTCCGCCTCCTCCTGTGCCTTCCACATATGGTCGACAAACTCATTGACCATCTCGTTCTCTGATCGTCGTGCATGCGGTTCGAAACCCATCCGGGGGTGCCTGCCGGTGTCCAGGAAGAACAGGGAGTGTTGCGTGGACGCGTGGACACGGTTATTGTACTGGAACTCGGCCTCCAGGTTCGTCCCAGTCGTCCTGCCGCTCGTTGCAGAAGAGCCGGAGGTACTGTTCCAGTTCCTGGTTGACGCGTTCGGTCTGGCCGTCAGACTGCAGGTGGTAGGCGGTGGAAGTGTGGAGCTTGACGTGCAAGAGACGATAGAGCTCCCGGGTGAAGTCTGCCACGAACTGGGGGCCCCGGTCGGAGATGTAGGCATCGGAGAGACCGTGGAGCTTCCAGACGTTCTTCTGGTACAGGTTGGCTGCGCCCATTGCCAAGCAGGTCGTGTGCGTTGGAATGAAGTGAGCTCGCTTTCCGTACAGGTCGACCACAACCATCACTGCATCGTATCCATGCGCGTCCGGAAGTTCCACAATGAAGTCGACGGAGGCCACACTCCAGCGCGCCGCAGGTGTGGGGAGGGATTGCAGATGGCCTGTCGGGGGGCGCCGGTGTGGTTTTGTCTGGAGGCAGAGGTCGCAGGTGCTGGTGTAGGAGCCGATGTAGCGGGACATCTGGGGCCACCAGTAGTTCCACGAGACCAGCTCCAGCGTCTTCCACCTACCAGGGTGCCCCGTGACACGGGAGTCATGGTGCTGCTCCACAATGCGCCGGCAGAGCTCCGGGTTGTTGGGCACATATATCCACCCACCGAAGGTGAGGAGGCCATCCTGCAGGCCCCACTCGTCCGTGCGTACCGACTTTGTACCGGAGGGGCGCTCCAAACGTAGTGCTAGCGCAGCCTTGGCAACCGAGTCTTCTTGTAGACTTTCCCGGTTTCCTCAACGTATGTCTCGGAGAATGTTGACCTCGTCTCCCTGTACAGCTACCCCTTCCAAGGCACGAATAGCAAACAGCTCCGGGCGGAGGAGGGTGATGTTATTGTTATCTCCTGCCCCGGAGCCGTGGTCCGCGCGCTGGGAGAGGGCATCGGGCTTCCCCATGCTCCAGCCTGGCTTGTGGTGCAGCGTGAAGTCGAAGTTGGCAAGGTACAAAGACCACCGGGCCTGGCGACGGTTCAGCTTCTTGGCCGTCTGGAAGTGCTCCAGGTTCTTATGGTCAGTCCAGACTTCAAACTTGTGGCGGGCCCCCTCAAGGAAGTGGCGCCACTCCTCCAGCGACTGGATGATTGCGAGCATCTCCTTGTCGTGGATCTCGTAATTTCGTTCCACGGCGTTGAGGCTCTTGGAGTAGAAGGCGATGGGGTGCCACTTACCATCCTCCGGAGACTGCTGGAATAGGACTGCACTGGTTGCAAAGTCGGAACTGTCGGCCTCAATGCGGAAGGGTTGGTCGTCATCCGGGAAGAGCAGAACGGGCTTGGACGTGACGGCAGACTTGAGGGCG